>CAUYRH010068297.1:0-17688 GCA_963574655.1 Perodicticus potto
CACATTCTATGAAGTGAATATCACCTTGATCCCTAAACCAGGAAAAGACCCAACAAGAAAAGAAAACTACAGACCAATATCACTAATGAATATTGATGCAAAAATATTCAATAAGATCCTAACAAACAGAATCCAGCAACACATCCAACAAATTTTACACCACAACCAAGAGGGCTTTATCCCAGGATCTCAAGGCTTGTTCAATATGTAAATCCATAAATGTAATTCACCACATAAGCAAATTAAAAAACAAAGACCATATGATTCTCTCAATTGATGCAGAAAAAGCTTTTGATAATATCCAGCATCCCTTCATGATCTGAACACTTCAGAAAATTGATATAGAAGGGACATTTCTTAAACTAATAGAGGCCATCTACAGCAAACACACAGCCAATATCATATTGAATGGAGTTCAATTGAAATCATTTCCACTTAGATCAGGAACCAGGCAAGTTTTCCCATTGTCTCCATCACACTTCAACATCGTAATGGAAGTTTTAGCCATTGCTTTTAGGGAAGAAAAGGCAATCAAAGGTACCCACATAGGATCAGAAGAGATTAAACTTTCACTCTTCACAGATGATATGATTGTATATCTGGAAAATACCAGGGATTCTACTACAAAAGTTTCAGAAGTGATCAAGGAATATAGTAGTGTCTCATGCTACAAAATCAACACTCATAAATCTGTAGCCTTTATATATACCAACAATAGTGCAGCTGAAAAAACATTCAAGGACTCTATCACTTTCATAATAGTGCCAAAGAAGGTGAAATATCTGGGAGTTTACCTAACAAAGGATGTGAAAGTTCTTTATAAAGAGAACTATGATACTCTAAGAAAAGAAATCACTGAACATGTCAACAATGGAAAAACATACCCTGCTCATGGCTGGGAAGAATCAACATTGATAAAATGTCCATACTGCCCTAAGCAATATACAATTTTAATGCAATTCCTATTAAAGCTCCATTGTCATATTTTAAAGATCTTGAAAAAATAATACTTCCTTTTGTATGGAATCAGAAAAAATCTAGAATAGCCAAGACGTTACTCAGAAATAAAAACAAAGCAGGAGGAATCACACTACCAGACCTGTGACTGTACTATAAAGCGATAGTGATCAAAACAGCATGGTACTGGCACAAAAACAGAGAGATAGATGTATGGAACAGAATAGAGAACCAAGAGATGAATCCAGCTACTTACCACTATTTGATCTTTGACAAGCCAAGTAAAAACATTCAGTGGGGAAAAGATTCCCTATTTAACAAATGGTGCTGGGTGAACTGGCTGGCTACCTGTAGAAGACTGAAACTGGACCCACATCTCTCACCATTAACTAAGATAGACTCTCACAGGATCAAAGATTTAAAATTAAGACATGAAACTTGAAAAATCCTAGAAGAAAGAGCAAGGAAAACTCTTGAAAGAATCGGCCTGGGTGAATTATTTATGAGGAGGACTTCCCAGGCAGTTGAAGCAGTATCAAAAATACACTACTGGGACCTGATGAAACTAAAAAGCGTCTGCACTGCTAAGAACACCAGTAAGTGTAGCAGGCAGACAGCCCACAGAATGGGAGAAAATATTTGCAGGTTATGCCTCTGACAAATGTTTAATAACCAGAATCCACAGAGAACTCAAACATATTAGCAACAAGAGGACAAGTGATCCCATCTCAGAGTTGGCAAAGGACTTGAAGAGAAACTTCTCTAAAGAAGACAGGCACATGGCCTACAGGCACATAAAAAAATGCTCAACCATCCTTAATCATCAGATTAATGCAAATCAAAACCTACTTTGTGATATCATCTAACTCCAGTAAAATTAGCCCACATGACAAAATCCCAAAACCAGAGATGCTGGTGTAGATGTGGAGAAAGGGAACACTTCTACATTGCTGGTGGGAATGCAAACTAATATATTCCTTTTGGAAGGATGTTTGGAGAATTCTTAGAGATCTAAAAATAGACCTGCCATTCGATCCTATAATTCCTTTATTAGGTATATATCCAGAAGACCAAAAATCACATCATACTAATGATATCTGTTCCAGAATGCTTATTGCAGCCAAATTCATAAATACTAAGTCGTGGAAGAAGCCCAAGTGTCCATCGACCCATGAATAGATTAATAAATTATAGTACATGCATACCATGGAATACTATGCAGCCTTAAATAAAGAGGGAGACTTTACCTCTTTCATGTTTACATGGATGGAGCTGTAACATATTCTTCTTAGCAAAGTATCTCACGAATGGAAGAAAAAATATCCAATGTACTTAGCCCTACAATGAAGCTAATTTATAACTTTCATATGAAGGCTAAAATCCAATTATAGCACAAGAATACGGGGAACAGGGCACGGGAGGGGAGTGGGAGGATGGGTTGAGGGAGGGTGATTGGTGGGAATACACCTATGGTGCATCTTAGAAGTGTACAAGTGAAACTTACTAAACGCAGAATATAAATGTCTTCATATAGTGATTAAAATCCATGGAGGCTGTGTTAAACAGTTTGAAGAAAATAATTCAGATTGTATATGAAGTCAGCACATTGTGCCCCATGATTGCACTAATGTACCCAATTATGATTTAATAAAAAAATTTTAAAAAGAAGAAAAAAAAAAAAGAAGCTCATGGTCAGAGTGAGAACAGTCCAGTTTGTGTAAGGAATGTCTATCCTATTCCACTGATAGCACCTGGGCGAGTACAGCATCACAATATCAATTAGAAGAAAGAAAGTGCATTTCTTTCATGTGTCTATAGACCATGCACCTGTCTTCTTTGGAGAAGCTTTTGTTCAGGTCTCTTGCCCATAGTGAAATGGGATTTCTTCTTCTTTTCTTATTAACAAGTTTAAAGATAATTAATGCCCAATCCTTTAAGTCTCTGGCTTACTCAACTTTCCTTGGCAGCATCACTCCAGATTAAGGGTGGAGAATTATCCATAATCCTGACCAATTATAATATTTCATGCTCTGCTGCCCACTCCTGACACACGCACACACATACACAGAACAAATTGGATCAGAGATGATCTTGTGACACAATCAGAACCAACAAGATGCATTGGAATTTTCTCAGGCTATGGGACAAGAATGTATCATTTATTTATTTTTTATTGAATCATAGCTGTGTGCATTAATGCAATCATGAGGTACAATGTACTGGTTTTATATACCATTTGAAATATTTTCATCAAACAGGTTAACATAGCCTTTGCAGCATTTTCTTAGTTATTGTGTTAAGGTATTCGTGTTCTACATTTAGTAAATTTTACATGCACCCTTGTAAGATGCACCAATTACCCTCCCTCCATCCATCCTCTCCCCTCCCCTCCTCTCCCTATCCCTGTCCCCCATATTCTTGGGTATAATATTAGGGCTGAGTACATTGGATGCTTTTTCTTCCATTCTGGAGATACTTTGCTAAGAAGAATATGTTCCAGCTCCATCCATGTAAACATGAAAGAGGTAAAGTCTCCATCTTTTTTTAAAGCAGCATAATATTCCATGGTTTACATCACAATTTATCAATCCATTTTGGGGTTGAAATGCTCATCATCTTCAATCATCAGAGAAACACAAATCAAAAGTACTTTGAGATACCATCTAACTGCAGTAAGAGTATCCCACATAACAAAATCCCAAAACTATAGATGTAGGTGTGAATGTGGAGAAAAGGGAACACTTCATTGCTGGTGGGAATGCAAGCTACTACATTCCTTTTGGAAAGAAATTTGGAGAATGCTCAGGGATTTAAAAATTGACCTGCCATTGGACCCTGCAATTCCTTTACTAGGAGTATATCCAAAAGACCAAAAATCACTTTGCAAAAAAGATATTTGCACTGGATTATTATCATTGCAGCTCAATTCATAATCGCCAAGTCATGGAAGAAGCCCAAGTGCCAATCGACCCATAAATGGATTAATGAATTGTGGTATATGTATACCATGGAATACTATGTAACCTTAAAAAAATATGGAGATTTTACCTCTTTTATGTTTACATGGAGGAACCTGAAACATATTCTCCCAAGTAAAGTATCTCAAGAATGGAGGAAAAAGTATACAATGTACTCAGTACTTCTATGAAACCAACTTATATTTAGTCACACTTTCTTATGAAAGAAAGAATGCAACTATAGCCCAGGATGAAGGAGAGAAATGGAATGGGAAGGGAGGGGATAAGGGGGTTTGATAGAGGGAGGGTAAACAGCAGGATCATATTGCAAGGGTACAAGGCAAATCTATCAAGTGTAGAACATAAATGTCTTAACACAATAAGCAAGTAAATGAGGCAAAACTATATTAATTAGTTTGATGTAAGCATGTCAAATTGTATAAAAATATCAACACATTGTACCACACATATGCATAAATGTGTTCATGATCTATATATGTATGACTTAATAAAAAATAAGACAGAAAGAAGGAAGGAAGGAGGAAGGAAGGAAGGAAGGAAGGAAGGAAGGAAGGAAGAAATAATGAAAGAAAGAAAAGAAAGAAAGAGAAAGAAAGAAGAAAGAAAAAAAGAAAAGAAATAAAGAAAGAAAAGAAAGAAAATAAATAAATAAATAAATAAGAAAGTGTAAGAATCAGAAGGATCTGTTCTTATTGGAGCAAAATTCTCAAAAACTTGAGGAAACAAAAGCACAAATGATCCTGGAGGACTCCTTAAACCAGAGCATAGAGTTAGTGAAGTGACCACCAAAAAGCCAGAGGCAGAAGAGGCACATAACATAAAGAACACCTTCCCCTGACTTTCTGTCTTCCAGGGCTAGCAGGACTACAGTTGGATAGGGGAAAGATTATATGTGGGTCCATACTAGATGGACAGTGGGGCATTATAGCTCAGAGTTCTGAACTGTATTCTTATGGACATGTTTATAGTGCATGGTATGAATGAGATTCACTCACAATTATCTTGTTAGCACCATTGTGGTGGCTTGATGTTTTATGAGTTTGCAAAGGAAATATTGTACTGGAAATATAAGGCATTGCAGACTTCCCTCTTAGAATTGGGACTTGACTATAGGACTAAAGGTGACTCTATTAGATTGAGTCCTTGAGATCACTAGGGGTCTCTCATGGAATGCAAGCAGAAGATCCCAAAAGCCTGAATTTAGACTTGGCATCATTCTCCCTACAATATTGTTGACCCAGGGCACTCCTAGGTACCAAAGTAGGACTTAAAATTTTTAAAGAAGGCACTTAAAAGTGTATAGGTCCTTAAGGTTTGGAACCTGAAGTAGGTCCCCTATTGTCAGGACCCAAGAGTGGTATTGCTCACAGAAAAATAGAGAGAGAAAATCTGCAAGTTGAAGGGGTTTGGTATAAGTGAAGAGTAGAAAATTACTGAAACTCAAGATGAAATCAAGGTTTTTTTGTTGTTGTTTGTTTGTTTGTTTTAAATACAAATGCTTTAGACTATGGATAAACGAAAGAAAATCCAAAAGATTGAACTTTGTTCATATATTTAGAAAATACTAATATTTGTAAATCCATAATGATGCTAAGTTTAGATTAGCAAGGATTTTTGTAGTTCCAGTTCAAACATTTTTAAAGTATTATAAAATTATAGGGCTGGTGAGGAATTAAGCACCATTAGTGTAATCCTCTTCAAGCATAGCAGAAAACCACTGAAGCCTGTGGTGATTCTGACAGTGTGTTTATAAACCTGTTTCTCAGTCCAGCTCATGTTGTATTTTATATACCCTCATCAGAAATGAATTAGTTGGTTTTTTTTAATTTTTATTTTTTGTTAAATCATAGCTATGTACATTAGTGCAATCATGGGGTACAGTGTGCTGGCTTCATATAAAATCTGAAATATTTTCACCCAACTGTTCAACATAAGCTTCATGGGATTTTCTCATTTATTGTGTGAAAACATTTGTGTTCTGCATTTAGTAGGTTTCAGTTGTCCCTTCTAAGATGCACCATAAGTGTGATTGCACCATTTGCACTCTCTTCACCCCTCCCCTCCTTCCCTCCATTACTCCTTTCCCCATCTTCTTGTGCTATAATTGGGTTATAGCCTTCATATGAAAGCTATAAATTAGCTTTATAGTAGGGCTTAGCACATTGGATACTTTTTCTTCCATTCCTGAGATACTTTGCTAAAAAGAATGTGTTCCAGCTCCATCCATGTAAATATGAAAGAGGTAAAGTAACCAACTTTCTTTAAAGCTGCATAATATTCCATGGTATTCATGTACCACAATTTATTTTTTAGTTATTTATTTATTTGTTTTGTAGAGACAGAGTCTCACTTTATCACCCTCGTAGAGTGCCATGGTGTCACACAGCTCACAGCAACCTCCAACTCCTGGGCTTAGGCGATTCTCTTGCCTCAGCCTCCCGAGTAGCTGGGACTACAGGCACACGCCACAACGCCTGGCTATTTTTTGATGCACTTTGGCGGGGCCGGGTTTGAACCCACCACCCTCGGTATATGGGGCCGGCGCCCAACTCGCTGAGCCACAGGCATTGCCCCTTTTTTGTTGTTGTTGTTGAGACAGAGTCTCACTATTTTGCCCAGGCTTGAATGCCATGGTATCAACCTAGCTCACAGCAACCTCATACTCCTGGGTTCAAGTGTTCAAGCATCCTTCTGCTTCAAAATCACAAGTAGTTGGGACTACAGGCACCTACCGTGATACCTGACTAATTTTTCTATTTTTAGTAGAGATGAGGTCTTATTCTTGCTTAGGCTGGTCTCAAACTCCTGAGCTCAAGGGATTCTCCTGCCCCGGCCTCCCAAAGTACTGAGATTCCAGGCATGAGCCACCACAACCAGCCTAGAATTTGTTGTTATATGACATAATTAATCTCCTTATCATTTAGTCCATTTTGAGGTTGCATTTCTATTTATGGTACTTGCAGCTTAAAGCTTTCTGAATATTACAGGGAAATGGCATGTCTGTTTAGAGTTTTCGTGTAGGAATTTCCTCCTGTCATTTCCCATTAAATTCGTATATTTTTTCCAAATTCTGAGAAAAATCTGTGAAAAAAATCAGCAAAATGCAAAAATTCTTAAATCATAATTCTCCTATGAGAATTAAAACTTAGTTAACATAGAGACATTACTAGTTAGACTGACTGTGAGAGCGCGAAATGCTGACACACAGAGTTGAAAGTTAAGGTTACATTTCCAGAAGAGGTTGCCATTTAATCGGTTAGTTTAGTTTGTGGTTGTGACCATGCTGTAAGTGTATATTCATGGTCCTATCTACTACTACTGATGAATCATTTTTGAAAATTAAGTAAATATAAGCTTATTTGCATAACATATTATTTTTCTTTTTCTTTTGTTTGAGACAGAGTCTCACTTTGTCCTCCCTAGTAGAGTACCCTGGTGTCATAGTTCACAGCAACCTCTAACTCTTAGGCTCAAGGGATTCTCTTGCCTCAGCCTCCCTAGTAGCTAGGACCACAAGCACCCACCCCAAGGCCCGACTACTTTTAGAGATGGGGTCTTGCTCTTGCTCAGGCTGGTCTTGAACCTGTGAGCTCAGGCAATCAGCCCACCTCGGCCTCCCAAAGTGCTGGGATTACAAGCGTGAGCCCAGGTGCTTGGCCTGCGTAATATGCTCTTTACAAATTTTATGTGTTGTGTTCCAAGAAATAACATGTTTTGAAAACAAGGTAAGTCCTTAAATTGATAATTTCAACACATGATTTTGAGTATTGAGGATCACCTTGCTAGGAGATCCTGAATATTATGTTATTCAAATACTACTCAATATATTCATAATAGATGACAGTTCTATGTAAATACAAAGGACAGGAAATATAAATGTTGTGGAAAACTATGAACCTAAAGCAATACAATTTCAATGTCAAAACCAACATAAAGGCAGACAAAATATTTTCATCCTAAAAAAAGGAAGGTGGGTTTATATGAAACAATATATACACTAATGATCAACTTTAGGATGTTTCCAGACTTAACTGTTATCAATTTGATCAATGTCAACAGCAAATGAAAGAAATTTCTCTACGCATGGAAACTTTATCATGAAACCAAGATCAAGATAAGGCAGTTGATGTTTTCAAAATTTATTTTTGTTTTTTGTTTTTTTTGAGACAGAGCCTCAAGCTATCACCCTGGGTAGAGTTCTATGGCATCACAGCTCACAGCAACCTCCAACTCCTAGGCTCAAGCGAGTCTCCTGCCTCCGCCTCCCAAATAGCTGGGACTATAGGCTCCTGCCACAATGCCCGGGCATTTTTTGGTTACAGCTGTCATTGTTGTTTGGCAGGCCCGGGCTGGATTCGAACCTGCCAGCTCAGGTGTATGTGGCTGGCACCTTAGCCCGTTGAGCCACAGGCACCGAGCTGTTTTCAAAGTTTTAATTTAACTTAGTTTTAAGTTTAATTTAATTTTAAACATATTAAAGTATTAAATATTTAGGGTTTTAGCTTGAATTTTTAAGTATATTTCATTGACATTGATGTTACATTAATGTTCCCTATATTTTAGTGTTTTCTATTATTAAGTGTCCTTATCAGGTAGAGTTAATTTTTACATGTTATTGAAATATATGCTGTTATACAATACACTGATTCATGTACTAATAAATCATACTTAACTATTATTTTTTACAGAAAACCTCTGAGAATTTAGTATAACCGTATCACAGGGAAATGAATTACTATATGATTATGATTATTCAATATTATTATTTAGAAAGATGTAAGTGAAGTGTTTTGGAAAATACAAAATACATTTTTATTTTGGGAACCCCCAGGAATTCTAATTTCTTATTTCCAAATCAACAGATTAATTATCTGACAGACATTTGAAAACATTATATCTATATTTGTAATATCAAAATATTTAAAAATTTTCCTACCATTGACATATTTTTAGAGGTCTGTATTATTTTATAGTTATCCATTATTCATTTTGTGAACAAATGCAGTAGTATGTACCCAAATCCTATTCTCTTTGACTGTCAGATATTGTGATATTGATGATCTTTCAAAAACGCTCCCCTCTAGTGGTTCTTTCACGTTTTCCTATGCTAGCTCCTTCCTTTCCTTAACATCCTCTCCCACCCCTGCTGCCCAAATGGCCAAGCCTCATGATTTTTCTCTTCTCTTGTTGTTATGGTCTTCAGTGTCTGAATTCCAAATGCAACCTGAACTTAATGTGCATTTCTATTTTCCCCAAATTCTCATTCCTTAGCTTACTTTCTCTAAATGGATCTTGTTAATAGAATATTCAATAACTAGCTCTTCTTCATCTCAAACTTACCCTGACACTGAAACCATCACTGACCTTTTCAAATTTCTTTTTTCTGTCTTTACTGTTCTCCATTCATTTCATTCATTTAGAGGCAAAGCTTGTATTCAACATTGAATCATCTTTTCTTTGCCTTCATCTCCCAAATCATCATTTATTAAGTCACAAAGAAGTTCCTTCAATTTATTCCTCACATTTATCTATTCCAAGTTTATTTCTTTCAGGTTAACTATTGCAGCAATGTTGTGACCATTCTTTCAGGTTAACTATTGCAGCAATGTTTCAATTGTGCTCCTCATATCTCATATTATTCACCTTCCACCCCCATTCTCGCCCATTTGCTGCCAGAATTTAGCTCTTTTAATTCTATTTTTATTTTATGTCTCTCCCCTGCTAAATAAGTAGCTAAATAAATACATCTTCAATCTTGCTCTGCTTTCTACCATGCCAAGGCAAATTATAATATCTCCTTTTCAGGGCTCATGATTTTTTTTTTTTTTTTTTTTTGAGACAAAATCTCAAGCTGTTGCCCTGGGTAGAGTGCCACAGCTCTCATCACAGCTGCAATTCTCCTGCCTCAGCTTCCCAAGTAGGTGGGAATACAGGCGCCGGCCACAGTGCCCATCTATTTTCGTTGTTGTTGTTGCAGTTGTCATTGTTTTTTTAGCTGGACTGGGTCGGATTTGAACCTGCCAACCTTAGTGTATGTGGCCAGCACCCTATCCACTGAGCTACCAGCGCCGCCCAAGGCTCACCATTTTTCAACTCCTATACCTACAACGGTGCCTGTTACCTACTTATTGTTCACTAAGTTTGTGTTGAATGAATGAATGATTCCTCCTATTTATACAATGTTGTTCCCCACCAAGGCATGAACCCACCTCTTTGGTTGGATAGTGTTCCTATAAATGTGCATAATCACTTCTACATTTTTCTCTTGACTCTCCAGCAGAATGCACTTTTTTTTTTTTTTTTGTAGAGACAGAGTCTCACTTTATCGCCCTCAGTAGAGTGCCATGGTGTCATACAGCTCACAGCAACCTCCAACTCCTGGGCTTAGGCGATTCTCTTGCCTCAGCCTCCCAGTAGCTGGGACTACAACGCCTGGCTATGTTTTTGTTGCAGTTTGGCTAGAGCCAGGTTGGAATCTGCCACCCTCAGTATATGGGGCCAGCACCCTATGCTGAGCCACAGGCTCAGCCACCCACTGAGCCGCAGGCACTGCCCCAGAATGCACTTCTTCCTCTTTACCTATTTGTGCCAACTTATTACTTCCAGCTTCCAAAGGTGAGTGGAAGCCCCTCACAACAGGGACACAACTACATAAGACCATTTATAATTATAGTTAAAATTTACTTAGTACCTACTGTATGTCAAGTTCTTTACAATTTTCTCTGCATACATTATTGAATCTTTCCAACAGACAGACAGAGCTAGGCATTATCATCACTATTACATGGACGACAAAGAGACTCTGAAACTTTACCTTGCCTAAGGACATAACATATAGATGTTAAAGCAAATATTGCATCCCAGGTCCATCTTCTGGCCCTTAAATCCCATCCATCTTTCAGGATATGATTTCACATCTTTCATGGAGCCTATTTTTATTTCTGAGAACACTCATGCTGTCTCTCTCTCTTTCTCTCTCTCCCTTTCCCCCCCGACCCCCCCCACACCCCGTTTCAGCTCCTACTGCATTTATAGCCTGGATCATTGATTTATTACCTAATTACATACTGTTATTTAATTGTGGTTATTTTATATGTGTCTAATTTATCTCCTTAATGAGAAAGTAAGCTCTTTGAGGACAAACACTACATATTACACATTTCTTAATTCCCCATTATCCCTGATAGAGTGACAGCCGCATAACAAACAAACAAAGGATTATATGAAATAATCTCTGAAGTCAAAGTTCTAATTCTTTGCTATGAAATAATTTCATGTGAAAACCATATTTCTATAAAAATTGAAGTCCTTTATAATAGGGTTTATAAGGTTACATATGCTTATAAGTTTTGACTTCAGTTGTACCTGGTCACCTTTTTGTTGGGACCAGACCACTTTCTGTGTGCTTTGTTTCTATTGCATGCTGTTTTGATATATTAACTTATTGCTTTAGCTATGCATTGTGTCTGCTGCTCAAGTATTATAGATTTTGTTAAAGCCCCTTATCTTCTGAGCTTATGTATATGATTGCAACGTAATTGTACCAAACAGAGCCCCCCTTGCATATCTCTTTCATCTCCTTTGTTCTCTGCCCTTTATTTATAGCCAAGTCCCCTCTCTCCTACCAACAAAATATGTATCTCATTTATGTACCACATACTTTGTGCTCCATTTGTACATAAATGTTTATGTTTACTCATAAAGAAGTAGGTTAACACTCTTTTTTGCCCTAAAGATTTTAGTAAAATAAGCATTGACGGCGTTACTATTTAGGAATTTTTTTGAGAAATGGCTTTTGGCATGGCAGACAAAAGTGATCTGGTGGCTTTGTATGATTGCTGTTCACACTTGGTAATGAGTAAATTCTATTGGCCTTTTTGGAGGAGTCAGAAGGGAGTCTTGGTTTATTAAAGTTCTGGCCTAAAAACACCAAGCCAGCTCATCAGTGCTGCTGATCTTGTGCCCTTCCTCTGGCAAACCATGTGTCGGATGTGGTAGGGAAAAAAAAAAAAAAGAAAATCTCCCTTTCAGCAGCAGAATGTGTGCAAGCTACACCCTGAATTATTCCATGATGACCTTGCAAATGTAACACATGCCCTTGTGACCACAAGGCCCGATGACTGTAATTTCCTCTGCTTTTCATCAGAGCTCTTCTGCTGCCAGAAGCAGGCACAACAGGCTAGGGTACAGCTGCTCCCTGACACCCAGGACACCTGCCCTTCATCCTTTACTACGTCATGTAAGTAAAAGATTATCCAATAGGAAGCTGAATTCATCTTCTTGAGTGAACAGTGGAGGCTGGCTAATGTTTTCTGTGAAGCCAGCTTACATTTTGGAAATATTATCTAATGCACTTGCTGAAGTCATCCCAAAAATCATTATTAGGTGATTTCTTAGACCTACCCATGGAGTTGAAGAGGAATTTCCTCCAGTGGCATCACTAATGAATATTTCTTTTATACAATACACATACTTAACCCTTATTAATTGCCAAATAATGTCGTACATGCTGGGGGTAAACCCTTGACTAGGGTAGACAAGTCCTCTATTTTTCCTGAGCTTACTGTATAGTGGAGAAGAGAGACAATAAATAAGTTAACAAATTAGAGTTAAGATGATGATAAATGCTTTAATACAAATAAAATAGAAGCTAGGCATGATAGTTCAAGCCTGTGAGGCCAAAGCGAGAGGATCACTTGAGGCCAGGAATTCCAGACCAGCCTAGGCAACATAGTGAATCCCTGTATCTACAAAAAACAAAAAATATTAGCTGGTGTCATGGTGGCACATGCATTTAATCCTAGCTACTTTGGAGGCTGAGGCAGGAGGATAGCTTAAGCCCAAGAGTTCAAGGTAGAAGTGAGCTATTATCTTACCATTGCATTCCTGCCTGGGTGACAGAGCAAGACCCTGTCTTGAAACAAAAAACAAAATATGTAAATAAATAAAATAGGATGCTGTGATTCAGGATACCTAGGGGTGAGGTATTGTTATCAGATAATTGCAGAGTAAAACAGTATGGTATTAGAGAATCAGAGAAAGCTTCTTTGAGAAGGTAATGAACTGCTGGGGTTAGAATCATGATACACTTTATAAAGATCAGTGAGCTGCTTCTCCTAGGCACAAAAAATGATACTTGCAAATGCCTTGAGGTAAGAAAGGAATTTAAAGTTTAGTGTGATAGGTGTGCCCAGATGGAGAGGGAAGAATGGAAGAGGTTAAAGTTGGAAGGAGAGGCCAGGCAGAGAGAACATATGCATTCAATCAAAATGTTATGAAAATGGGGAAAGAGGATGGCGCCTGTGGCTCAGTGAGTAGGGCACCGGCCCCATATACCAAGGGTGGTGGGTTTGAACCCAGCCCTGGCCAAACTGCAACAACAAAAAAAAAATAGCTGGGTATTGAGGCGGGTGTCTGTAGTCCCAGCTACTCGGGAGGCTGAGGCAAGAGAATATCCTAAGCCTAAGAGCTAGAGGTTGCTGTGAGCTATGATGCCACCGCACTCTACCAAGGGCAACAAAGTAAGAATCTGTCTCTAAAATAAATAAATAAATAAATGGGGAAAGATCCCAAGACACCTGTCATTCCAGATGAGGTCAGATTGACCAAGTAGAGTGTCCACTGTCAGATGGGGTGACATTGTGATCTTGGGTACAGAAAGGGAATCTCCAGTGATTTTCCCTCTTCTGAGATATATCTGGAGGCCAGAATTTCCAGTCTTTGCTAATTCTGATACCCAGTTATATAATTTGACACCACTACCACCACCTTCATTTTGTCATTGGTGTCATTTTAAATTTTAGCATTTCCTAGGAATTCAAATGATGGTGTCTTTTTTAAAAAGCTTTATATTGTCTTATCATTTTGTTTGCAGTGTACTCAGAGTAAGAGATGAAAATGCAGGACTAGATATTATCCATAAATGCAAAGTGTCTTGACATTTAAAATAAATATCCCTAAACCTTGTTAATGTATTTGCTAACCACATGTTTTCTAAATCTTATTGAAAAATGCTCACTCAAACTTCCAGGATGTCATTGGCCCTTATTTTGATTCTCTGAGTAGCTCTCTGGAAGCCTCCCCCTGTGCCTTCATCCTCCCAGAGCTAGTGGGTATCCCCTCCAAGGAACGCTCTGTGGCCTCATCAGCAAGAAGGCAACATACCTGTGGTTTTGTATAGAGTGAACTGGGCCAGGAATCTGGGGAGCAAGGCTTTATTCCCATCATTTCAGTTACTCTGGGATCTTGAGCTAATCAAATCCTCTCTGTGCTTTAATTTATACCCATGTAAAATGGAAAACATAATTCTATAATGGGTGCTGGTGCTCTGATCACACGCAGCCAAATCAGATAAAAATAAAATATTTAGGATGTTTGATTTGCTTCAAATTCACAGACATGACCTGGAAGCCCCCAGTCACAGAGACCAGGAATTTTTTTTTTTTTTTTAAGAGACAGTCTCACATTATCACCCTCGGTAGAGTGCTGTGGCATCACAGCTCACAGCAACCTCCAACTCCTGGGCTTAGGTGATCCTCTTGCCTCAGCCTCCCAAGTAGCTGGGACTACAGACACCTGCCACTGTAGCAGGAAAACCAAGGCAGACAGAAGACTCCAGGCACCAGTTGATAGAGGAAGCGGTGAGTTTATTCCGGCTGGGAGGCCGGGAGACTAGGCGGATTAGCGTGGTAAAAACCGAGCCCACCGACTCAATCTCTTGCCTTTCTTTTATACACTTTTTAGGGCTAGGGTGCACGTGAGAGTCATAAAAGATGTGAGGGACGTGACAAACGTGAAAGTCGTGGGACTCAAGGGAAGGACAGATTTGCCTGCAGCCTTGACACCGGGCGGGCTACCTGTCTTCAAAGGCAAGGGAAGGCTAAGGAAGTTTACAAGGTTATTATCTAGGCCCAGTACATACCAAGGGCAGGATATACAGATAACAGAGACATCTGCTACAGTAGAGGTGGGAGTGTTACAGACTGTTTTGCTAATGCCTATACAGAGTGGCCAGGACAGATCTTTAGCCCTGTTTTTACTCTCTTGACTCACCACAATGCCCAGCTAGAGACTAGGAATTTTTAAGGGAGACTAGCATCAAACAAGATGGAGAGAATTTTAGTTCCACCCTATTTTGATTATGGGCATTTAGATCTGATCAATCTCTTCCTTTAGAGGGCTGTGATGAAAGGAATGTTGGAAAAGAGTTAACCAAAGGCTAGTTTGCATGAATATCCCCTACATCTATAGAAAGTCTTAACATTCATGTCCATAATGTCACATTCAAATATAACACAATGCAGCCAGGGATGGTGGCTCATTACTGTAATCCTAGCACTCTGGGAAGCCAAAGCAGGAGGATCTCTTGAGCTCAGGAGTTTGAATCCAACCTGAGCAAGAGTGAGACCCCCCATCTCTTCATAAAAAATAGAAAAAATAGCCAGGGTTGTGGCAGGTGCCTGTAGTCTCAGCTACTTGGGAGGCTGAGGCTGGAGCATTAGAATTGCTTGAGCTCAGGAGTTTGAGGTTGCTGTGAGGTAGGCCATGGCACTCGAGCCTGGGCAACAGAGTAAGACTCTGTCTAAAAATAAATAAATAAATAACAGAATCCAAAGTTACTAAAATTCTCTTTTTTTATTAGCTCTTCCCCAGAATGGAAGTTTCCATTTCAAGGACATTTTTTCAAATTCTAACTTTAAGTAAGTAGTTGTTCTCCCTGATGAGGGACAATTATAATGTGGTTGCATACAATGTATGAAAAAGATAAGCACAATGAGGTGGGGTGAGCGGAGTACCAGCGACAAAACCCAAATAAATATCTTGGCAAACCTAGAGGAAGGACACTGTTCTTTAGGTTGGAAGAATACGTAGGAAGTGGTATTTGAGAAAGGTCTGGGAAGATTCCAAAAGGCAGAGGGCATAGACGACAGGTAGAGGAAAATGAACATTCATGTTGCAAGAAATATTTGGTTGGGATAGGGGAAAGACAAGTAGTATATGGTAAGAGTAATTGTTCTAAAATCTGACTGCACAACAGAATTAACTGGGGAGATTTAATAAAAAAACACAGACTTATGGGGTCTTTGCCAGGCTTTATGAATGAGAATTTTTGATTTTTGATGGTGGAAATCTAGATTATGTTGGCTTTTTTCTTTTTTTAATAATTTCAGTACTCCTAATGATTCTAATATGCAACCAGGTTTTGCTATCATTGGAGTAGGTTTTATTGAACTTTTGGCCATGCTGTAGAGTCATGTTTTCCACACTTTGGTTTGTACATCTATTTAGTGAGTTATCACATTTTTTTCTCTGTTTTTTTTTCGTTTTCCTGGGGGAGGGGTGTTTCAGGTTATCAGAATGCATTTCATATAGTAACAGTAGGAACTTTTTGTGAAAGATATGTTTTCTTGTTGAGTGTGTATTTGCTTATGTACATAGTATATGTTTGTATTTTGGGTCACAATGTAAAATGTGAATCTCACTGATGTCTGTGTCAAAAAATGAAAAGATGATGTCCGTACATTTTATGTTGCTGTATCAGGATAGAATAGACTGGATAATTTATAAAAAGAGGTTTATTTAGCTCACTGTTCTGGAGCTTGGAAAGCCAAGAACATGATACCAGCACCTAGAGAGGGTTATCCCATAGCTGAAAGGCAAAAGGCGGACGTAACCATGTCAGAGAAAAAAAGGGGACCTAACTCCTAAGATAATAAATCCACTCAAGTGATAACAATACTAATCTACTCTTGAGTGCAGAGCTTCTATGACCCAAACACCTCCTAAAGCCCTCACCTCTCAACACCACCAAGATGGCAACCAAGTCTCCAACACACAAACTTTTGAGAGACAAATACAAACCACAGCATATGGAAAGATTGTGGATTATAGGAGATTGCATTTACTTTGGTTGGCAATGGGTAGTTATCAAAGCTTCTGAGCCAGAGAGTGACATGATCAGATTTACACTGTTAAAAATTATTCAGGCAGCAATGTATAGAGTAGATTGAAATGAGGAAAATTAGAAATGAAGGGTCAATGAGAATCTTTATCAACTGCCAATTTTAAGAATCAAACTATTTAAATTATATATAAATTCTAAAATTATTTGTAATTACCATCACTGACTTTTTTTTAATTAGGTCAGATGGCACATCAGGATTGAGCAGGATTTCTCATTATTATGAACAGCAATTATACCTGTGCCTCTATTAACCCAAAGGTTATGATAAAGTGATGCATCTCTTTGAATGAATTCTAGAGAGGAAAAATATTATTTTTTATTTATTTATTTTTTTTTGAGACAGAGCCTCAAGCTGTCACCCTGGGTAAAGTGCTGTGGCATCACAGCTCACAGCAACCTCCAATTCCTGGGCTCAAGCGAGTCTCTCGCCTCCACCTCCCAAGTAGCTGGGACTACAGGCACGTGCCACAATGCCCGGCCATTTTTTTTTTTTTTTTTTGGCTGCAGCCGTCATTATTCTTTGGCGGGCCCGGGCTGGATTCAAACCCGCCAGCTCAGGTGTACGTGGCTGGCGCCTTAGCCCATTGAACCACAGGCACCGAGCCCTAGAGAGGAAAAATAAAAAGAAACACCCAAGGAAGTGGGATATGGTACAGAATAATCATTAAATTATGGACAATGTCTTAGTCCCTCAGTGCTACTACAACAAAATACCACAGAATGGGTATTTTACAAAGAACAGAAATTTATTTTTATTGTTCTGGAGGCTGGGAAGTCCACAGACGTCCA
>CAUYRH010068298.1:0-19846 GCA_963574655.1 Perodicticus potto
CCCAGCTACTTGGGAGGCAGAGGCAGGAGACTCGCTTGAGCCCAGGAATTGGAGGTTGCTGTGAGCTGTGATGCCACGGCACTCTATCCAGGGTGACAGCTTGAGGCTCTGTCTCAAAAAAAAAAAAAAAAGAAAAGAAAAGAAAAGAAAATGAAGAACTGTGAGATTAGGAGGGCAGCACAGGGAGCTCGGTAGGGAAAGACAGTGTGTGAATGAAGAAGTGGCTTCCCTGCTGTCCTGCGGGCAGGCGGTGGGAAGATAGTCCCACTGTGCAGGAATCAGAGTGTTTGGGGGTAGAAGAGGGGAGGGGACTAGAGTCAGGCTGAGGGGACAAGGCCATAGGGGCCGGGCAGGTGGGAGGGGTGCCAGAGGAAGGCAGGAGCTAACAGGGAGCAGGGGAAGGACCAGGGGAAGGCAGGGGCAGGGGCAGGGGCAGGAAGTCAGGGCAGTTCTCTCCGAGCTAGGAGGTGAGGTCATGTGCAGAGAATTCAGGGAGTGGGCCTGAGGAGAGGAGCCTGCAGAGAGAGATAAAGGATTGGAAGAGCTGCTGTAGGGAGCACCCAGCCCAGACTGGACAGCACTTCTGAAGAGGTGCCTTCTCCCAGGCGGTGGGATTTCTCAGCCCTGCCCAAGAGGCCCCTGGGAGAGGAGAGGGCCTAGGGAATGTTCCAGAGGGAGGCTTCTGCTGCACGTGTTCTAGGCCAGGGACCAAAATGTGAAGGGGAACAAGTGGCTGGCGTGATGGTCTAAGGAGGAAGAAGGGGAGTGGAGTCAGAGGGTGGCATCCCTGAATAAGTGGGGTGACCCGGGCCCTGGTGCCTCACAGTCAGGCTCTCGGCATCACTCAGCGCCACTGCGCAAGGACCAGGCAGCCCAGGGGAACCTTTAAATTCCTTCCCGCCCTTTCTTCCTGGTGCGTAGCTTGTCCTCTGTAGAAAACGGCTGAATGTTAGAGCTCCCCAGATTATGGTAACTGGCGACTGGTTAGTTACTATCAGTAATCTCCTTCCTTGACGTCACAGCTTACAAAATACCTTTTCCCTTTTAATACTCACGACAGCGCCATCAGATGGGCAGAATCCAAGTTTGTCTTAAGAGACGAAGAGAACGCGTGCCTTCCAAAGGCGCTGGGCTAGTGCATCCTGGCGCTCTAGTCCCTGGAGCTCAATGGCTGGTTGCTCTGCTTTCAGGCTTGTCTCTGAACTGAGAAAGCATTTATTTCTCTATTGTATACTGTTGCCACAAGGACCGGCCCTGGGGGCCAGGTGCTGAGCACTGGAGGGACAGGTTGGACAGCGCACCCAGGCGCCCTCTCAGATGCAGGGAGATCAAGGCGGGCTGCGCTGCAGGAGAATCACCAGCCTTCTCTTTCCCTCTGTCTCCCTCCCCCCTTCCACGGCTCTCTCCTTTGTCCAAACTGTGCTGTCTGGCCGCTAAGCAAACTCCTCCCCAGTTTCTCCAGGAAGTCCCTCAGCAGAGCACTTTTTGAGGCTGCACTGGAGGCATTAGCTGTGCCACACAGGCTGCGTCCCGTGCAGAAAGAGCTGTCCCCTTATTTGGCTTTTCTTCCACTCAAGCCTTCTAAAAAGGGCTCTGTAAGGAGAAAGTGCCTCTGGAAGTGCGGTCTGCAGTCAGATGTTAACCAGATGCTCTCAGCATAATCCCTTGTAGAAGCCTCATTGTGCGTTTCCTTTTGGGGTTTTAACAGATGTACATTCAGGCCTACAAGACCAGCAACCTGCGGATGAAGATCATCAAGAACGACTCCCCCAGCCACCCCCTCTACCTGGAGGGGGCCCTCACCAGGAGCACCCACTACCAGCAGTACCAGCCGGTCGTCACCCTGCACAAAGGCTACACCATCCACTGGGACCACACGGCCCCCGCCGAACTCGCCATCTGGCTTATCAACTTCAACAAGTGAGTGGGTGCCTGGCCGGGCCTGGTGTGACCGGGGACAGCGGCTAGGGCTGAACTCAGTGGGTGACCATAATGACGCCTTGTTGCAAAGTCCTGGGCTTGGTTTGCACGGAGCCTCTGGCCAGCTCATGTGATTCCTGTGGGAGGCACCTGCAGAGGTCAACGTCACCCGCCTTTAAGAATCAGAGGCCCCACTGTGGGTGTGGGTGGCCTTGGGCAGGGCATCTAACCTCTGGGAGCCTCCCTTCTGCCATCGGTGGGATGGGGATGGCGTCACCTTGCAGGAGTCCAAGAAGGATGGAGTAAGACAATGGGTGGCAGGACCTGGCATTACTAAGTGCTCATTAAATGGCAAGAATACCTGGGAATTTGTACCATTTTATAAAGACAGAGAGATGAGATAAAGTAATAGGCTGACAGCATCCAGATAGGGCTTCATATACTTATGTCCAAGTATTTTCTATGCATGTTACTTACCTGTCATAGTCTTCCTATGAGAAAGACATTTAGCATGGGTGGCACCTGTGGCTCAGCGAGTAGGACGCGGGCCCCATATATGTAGGGTGGTGGGTTCAAACCCAGCCCCGGCCAAACTGCATCAAAAAATAGCTGGACATTGTGGTGGGCGCCTGTGATCCCAGCTACTCAGGGGGCTGAGGCAGGAGAATCGCCTAAGCCCAGGAGTTGGAGGTTGCTGTGAGCTGTGTGACTCCACGGCACTCTACTGAGGGCGATAAAGTGAGACTCTGTCTCTACAAAAAAAAAAAAAAAAAAAAGAGAGAGAGAGAAAGACATTTATCAGATGTGAAAAATGAAACCCAATGAGATGAAATGGGCCGTGCAATCACACTGGACGTGGCCAAACCTAGGCCCTTTACAATCCTTGAGAGAATGTCCTTTCCCCACTGGGAGGCCCTGGATACACACAACTGACCCATTCAGCTGCTCTTCCTCTCCTTCCACGTTGCAACCCCATCATTCCCACAGCAGGCATCCTTTCAGACTTCCCCGTGCAGAAAAGGAGGTGCTATTTGGTGGAGATTGCTCTCTCTCACTGTCCCCAAGACCTGGACATCCTTGCTCGTCACCTGACTCTACTTCTGCTCCTAGGGGTGACTGGATCCGAGTGGGGCTGTGCTACCCACGAGGCACCACCTTCTCCATCCTCTCCGATGTTCATAATCGCCTGCTGAAGCAGACGTCCAAGACAGGCACCTTCGTGAGGACGTTGCAGATGGACAAACTGGAGCAGAGCTACCCCGGCAGGAGCCACTACTACTGGGACGAGGACACAGGGTGAGCAGGCTCCAGCTGTGCCGCAGGACAGTGGCTTGGCTTCAGCTCGTCCCCGGCCTCCCCATAACCCTGAGAACAGCCTACTCTACCAGGCACTGGAGACATTTTTAGCTTTAGGAGTAAAATAAACACTGTTATACACACGAGGATGATAGGGCCTATCCCCATGTCAGAAAAAAAGTCAAGGCAGTAACTTAGACTCCAGAAAGCATGGGATGTTATCTCAGATCCTCAAAACTTTCCAGTCGGAGCAGAGGATTCGGTCTCTAATGTAGAGATGAGCAAAGACGTCACAAAGAAAATGAGAGTGACTTTCTCCGGGGCCACAGCACGAACTTGGTTCAGGCCCATTTGTAGCCAAAGTCCTCCCCCTTCTGCTGACGTGCACCCGAGAAAGAAGTAAAGCAGACAGAGCATTCAGGGAGCATTCAGGGAGCTGTCTGGTCCCTCCCCTGAAAAGAAATTGAGTCTAACATCTTAAGAATGCCGACCCATCTACACGGGTTGATACCACACGCTTTGAGGAGAAAAGCAAAAGACCATTTGATGATGAATTTTCTATTCTAATATTGAGGAAAATTGATAACATGTTTGTTAGATGTCAAGAGGTAGAAAGGAGCCGCAGGCTGTGTAGAGTTAGTAGCAGAGCTTTATTAAGAGCGTGTGTGGGCTTGGTGCTTGTTGCTTAGTGGTTAGGGAGCCAGCCATATGCACTGGGGCTGGCCGGTTCGAATCCTGCCCGGACCTGCTAAACAACAACAACAACAAAAAACAGCCAGGCATTGCGGTGGGCGCCTGTAGTCTCAGCTACTTGGGAGGCTGAGGCAAGAGAATGCTTAAGCCCAAGAGTTTGAGGTTGCTGTGAGCTGTGACGCCACGGCACTCTACTGAGGGTGACATAGTGAAACTCTGTCTAAAAAATAAAAAAAGAGCATGTGCAAGCAGATGGGCTGCCCAGAAGGTGGACAAGGGCGGCAGTGCTGCAGTCCAGGTGTGGTGCTAGAGTAACTTGGGAGGTGGTACAGGTGGCGCAGGTTGAGGGAGAGCTTGGGTCATCTGTTGGAGACCTTGTGAAAGGTTAGAGGGTTATCTCCTTTTGCAACCTGAAAGAAATGTTTTAACAAAACCAGAAAAGCAAGGAGAGTTCTATACTTCTATCCGTTGCTTAACGAATGTCCAGATCCACCAGAGCAGGAGGAAGACTAACAATGTTACCTCTTTCTCTCTTTTTTAAAGAGAGCTATGGGCTCGGCGCCTGTGGCTCAACGGTACACCTGACCTGGTGGGTTCGAATCCAGCCCGGGCCCACCAAACAACAATGACGGCTGCAACCAAAAAATGGCCGGGCTTTGTGGCGGCGCCTGTAGTCCCAGCTACTTGGGAGGCGGAGGCAGGAGACTCGCTTGAGCCCAGGAATTAGAGGTTGCTGTGAGCTGGGATGCCACTGCACTCCATCCAGGGTGACAGCTTGAGGCTCTGTCTCAAAAAAAAAATAATAATAATAATAAAATAAAGAGAGCTATGGCTTTATCAATTAGACTAAGGGAAAATGAAAATTTAAAAATTAAAAGCATAAGTAAAATGTTGGGGTCGGGGAAACAATAAATAACACCCCTCATTTCCCACACAAGTTCTAAGCCGGTTGTGGGACAGGCACGCTGGTGGTGAAGAAGGAAGGTCCAGTTTTAGCGCTAATGGAGAAAAGCTTCATAAACCGTCTTGACCTCGCTGGCCCTGGGCAGCACTGAGCAATTCCAGCTCCCTAAAGAGAGCCCAACCCCCAAACTTAGGTACAAAGGCTGACCAGAGGGGCTGCTCCCCAACACGTACCCTACACCCACCAGTCAAACGCCCGTATGAAACCAGAGGAGGAGGAATTGGATATTCCAGTAGAAAATATGATTAAGAAACCAAATTTGAATTAGGGAAAGTCTCTGTGACACCAACCACACAGATTTTCTTCTTAGGATCATGGGAAACAGGACAAAGATGTGACTTTTTCAAATGGAAACTGCCCCTAAATAAGTTGAACTGTTTTGATCAAAATCTTTTAAGATCTGTGATTTGGGCCAGGCATGGTGGCTCACACCTATAATCCCAGCACTCTGGGAGGCCGAGGTGGGTGGATTGCTTGAGCTCAGGAGTTGAAGACCAGCCTGAGCAAGAGTGAGACCCTGTCTCTACTAAAAACAGCAAAGCTAGCCGGGCATTGTGATGGGCGCCTATAGTCCCAGCTACTTGGGAGGCTGAGGCAGGAGGATCACTTGAGTCCAGGAGTTTGAGGCTGCTGTGTGCTATGATGCCACGGCACTCTACCCAGGGCAACAGTGAGACTGTCTCAAAAAACAAAACCTGTGATCTGTCCCCTTATTCCCAGAAGCAGATGTTGCTGTGTAATGCATGTTTTGTTGGCAGCGTGGTTTATCTTTAGTCCTATGGACTAGGAGCCTCTGCTTCAGTTCCATGACACCCTGCGGGACCATGGGTGGGGTTATAGGATGTTTGTTTCCTAGGCAGAAGGGCTCTGCACTCTTAGGCTTTTTGAATTCTCAGATCTGTTTTTAATATTTCCACCTTCGTTCTTTCTCAGATTGAGAGCACCTGCCATTAGCAGTGACCTATTTACCTTTGACAACCAGTTTGCTATAATTAGGGGTGATAAAAATAAAGAGGCTAAAAGTGAAGGAATCCCAAAGTCTGAAATAGATAAGCTCTGAATCTTCTCTCAGACTTTTTCCAGTTAAAAAAAATCCTGGATAGCTGAGTTTGCCAAATGCCACCTAAGCCAGGGGTTACTGAATTATAAATCCGTCTGGTGCGGAAGGTGTGCGGCCTCAGGAGCGCTGCTCTGAAAGGTGACCTGATCACAGCCACGATTTGAGCTGGAGGCTGGCAGAGGTCTGCGTTTGGCTCATTCATCCCCAAACCTCACAATTCCGCTGACTTGGACACTTCCAAGTCGTGGCCCGAGTAAGGGAAGGCAGCTGCTGTCTGTAAAACCAGGGGCATGGGCTATGGCCTTCCAGGTCCCTCCCAGCCCAGATGAACTGATGCATCGTGGCAACAAAGAAACCCCAATGCTGTTAATTCTTATGCAGAAGCCCCAGCACCCATCCCACTTCTGTGCCTTGGTCCCAGAAGTGGGAACTTTTGAACATGTTGGGAACCTCCAAGGGAGATGGGGCCATGGGCAGCACCCGCCTGCCCCCCACCAAACTGCTCTAAGGGGGGGCCCTACCCCCCAGATCTATGGAGGGCATAGAATGCAGACAGGGGAGCTCCACTCCAGGCAGAGACCCCTCTAGTAGCAGCTGCTGCTTTACTCAGGGATCATGTGAGGCAGCCACCTCCCCAGCTCTGGGTTGTTCTCCCTCCTCACACTTTCAAACTCCACTCACAGGTTCGGCCTCTTGTATCCACTTCTAGCTGTGCCCTGCCTTCTTCTCCTAGCTCCTCATGGTACAAAATAGTTGCACTAGCCCCCAATGTCATGCAACCTTCCAATTCAACACCAGCCAGTAGTGCACAAGACCCTCTGGGTCTTGTGAGAGGGAGATTCTTCTTGGGTATTGGGTAGCCGATAGGCAGATGGCCCTCTGTGGGTCTGACATGTGCCCCTGCTATGTGGTGGGCACAGGGGGTCATGGTGGCAGGGTGGCCTGGTCCACTGGGGCTCGGGAAGAGGTGGGTCTTGGAAAGCACCTGTGCCAGATCACCCGGATCATATCTGCAAATGTTCAGATAGGGCACTCAGCCTGAAGCATTTTACTGAGCTAAAGGAATAGTCGCGATGACTCCCAAGTTAGTGCTGTAGCTTCTGCACAGCCTGACTGCCTGTCCCACAGAGCCAGCTTTCTTCACGATAATAATTTTTATTTTTTTTTTTGAGACAGAGCCTCAAGCTGTCACCCTGGATAGAGTGCCGTGGCGTCACAGCTCACAGCAACCTCCAATTCCTGGGCTCAAGCGAGTCTCTTGCCTCCACCTCCCAAGTAGCTGGGACTACAGGCGCCCGCCACAACGCCTGGTCATTTTTTGGTTGCAGCCGTCATTGTTGTTTGGTGGCCTGGGCTGGATTCGAACCCGCCAGCTCAGGTGTACGTGGCTGGTGCCCCAGCCCGTTGAGCCACAGGCGCCGAGCCACGATAATAATTATTTTTAATAAATTATAAAACAATGTTTGGAATAATTTATGGTTTGGAGAAGACCCAAGTTACGAAGACTCAGAGCTTTTCCTCACCAGGCACAACGATAGGATGGAAACCGCAGCTCTGACACTTCCCAGCCCTGTGGTCTCCTGGGCAAGTCACTTCGTGTCTCTGAGCCACGGTTTCCCCATCAGGATGATAATCGTACAGACTGGACAGGCCTGTCTGAGGATTCAGTGGGATAATCAGTGGCTTTGCAGGATGTGCGTGGCATGGCATGGCGTTCCTGTCCAAGTACAAGCGCCATTATTAGCTTTACCCCAATGCGCTTGTCTTTTAAAATTTCTCCAACCGCATACACCCCTCCGGTGGACACGACTTCTATCTTATAAGGCCATGGGCTCTAACGAGCTCTGCAATGACGAGTGCATTGCAGCTGTCTCGGGGCGGGAGGGGCGGGGGAGGTTTCAGACACTGAGGAACGGCCACTGGTCTCCGTGCACAGGCTGCTGCTGCTGAGGTTGAAAGCTCAGAACGAGAGAGAGAAGTTCGCCTTCTGCTCTGTGAAAGGCTGCGAGAGAATAAAGATCAAAGCTCTCATCCCAAAGAATGCAGGTGTCAGCGACTGCACGGCCTCAGCCTACCCCAAGTTCACCGAGAGGGCCGTCGTAGACGTACCGATGCCCAAGAAGCTCTCTGGGCCTCAGCTGGTGAGTGGCTGACAGGGGCCTGCAGCTGGCCCAGACCCAGTTAGGCTGCGTCCGGATGTCTGCTCAGGTCCACACACCCTTTCCTGGGGGGTAGGGGGATGAGGGAAGGACTGCCCGGACCTGACCACCATGGTGGGTTTCATTTGTCTTTCAGAAGACAAAGGACCGCTTCTTGGAGGTGAAGATGGAGAGCTTCAAGCAGCACTTTTTCCACCTTCGGAACGACTTTGCTTACATCGAGGTAAGTGGCTCTGGCCCCCTGCTCATCGGGAGGCAGCATCAGTCCCCGGTGGCTGCTGTGACACATTCCCACAAGCTGGGGGGCTGCAGCCACAGCACGAGAACGTCTTCCTCTCCCAGTTCGGAGGCCTGGCCTGCTGGCCCCTCTAAGGGAGAGTCTGCTCACACACCTCCCTCTCCTTTTCTTTTATGAGGCACCCATCTTGGATTTAGGGCCTACCTAAAAATCCTCAATGATTTTGACTTGAAATTTCATCTTCAAAGACTCTGTTTCCAAACCCGTTCACTTTCACGTGTTCCAGGGGACATGTCTTTTGGGGCCACTATTCAGCCTGCTCCAGAGAGCTGTGAGGGACTGAGCTGAGTGGCCTTTGTGCTTTGAGCAGCCGCATGGGCAGCCTCTATCTCTGGGTCCTGCCTGGTTACCTCCCACACAAGGGAAGCTCGCGGCTGCCCCCCTTACACCTGGGTGCTTTGGCTCTGCAGGTAGATGGGAGGAAGTTCCCCAGCTCAGAAGATGGCATCCAGGTGGTTGTGATTGACGGACGCCAAGGGCACGTGCTAAGCCATGCAAGCTTCAGGAACTCCATTCTGCAGGGCATCCCCTGGCAGCTCTTCAATTACATGGCAGCCATCCCTGACAAGTGAGTCCCTGCCTCTGCTCGTGGGACCCTGGGCCAGGGCTCCTCCCTCTCCCCGAGGCCTTTGTCACAGCCTGGTCTGAGAAGTCTCAGGGAGTCTGTGCTGTCTGCCACAAACCCTAGTGCAGTCTGGGGAAGCCTCTGGGCCTGTTGACTGTCAGGCTGGAGCCAGGGCTGCAGTGAATGTAGGTCAGGCGGAGGTGGCCAGGGCTGCCCTGTTACAAAAGGGATGGCTGCCCTGGCCCCCGGCTCTCCTCAGTGCACACGCTCCGGGCATGATCTCATCCCCACCCACACCTCCAGTATGATCCAAACACTGGTGGCTTCTGAGATCGCCAGTCCAGATCTCTTTCCTAAGTGCCAGACATTCACATCCAACTGCTACTTGGAAAAGGCCACCTTCGTGTCTCGTATGGAACTGAATTCTCAGCCTCTATCCTGCTGCCCCGTCTGGGCCCTCCCTGTGGTCACCAGCCCTATTTCTACCACCTCCTAGTGGGCCACCTCTTCCAGTCATCCCAACCTGAATCTATCTTCCATACTGGCTGCTGGTATGAGCTTCTTGAATGTAGGGGCCACCCGTGTCCCACCCCACCGCCTTTCTAGTCTAACACACACACCACCTCCTCAGTGAGGCCTCTTCCAATGCAACTAAAAAGTTCTGGCTCTACTAGAGCACGACTCACAGCAGGACTGGTGCACATGTCTCTTGCCCATCAAGAGTGTAGCTTTCGGCTCGGTGCCTGTGGCTCAATCGGCTAATGCGCCAGCCACGTACACCTGAGATGGCGGGTTCGAATCCAGCACAGGCCCACCAAACAACAATGACGGCTGCAACCAAAAAATGGCCAGGCATTGTGGCAGGCGCCTGTAGTCCCAGCTACTTGGGAGGCTGAGGCAGGAGAATCGCTTGAGCCCAGGAGTTGGAGGTTGCTGTGAGCTGTGATGCCACAGCACTCTATCCAGGGTGACAGCTTGAGGCTCTGTCTCAAAAAAAAGAAGAGTGCAGCTTTCTTGTCACTGGGGACATGTCTCCATCCCTTTTGCTTTTCTAGCTCAGAACCAGGCTGGTTAAATGTGCGTAGAAACCACTCGGGAGCCACGGCCTTCTGGAAGGTCTCGGTGCTCAGCGTGGTGTCTGCCCCATGGGAGGCGCTTAGTAAATCGTCACTGAATGGAAACTAACATGGTCCCCAGGTGCCGCCTTTATCCTGGGCATGGGCTGGACCTGTGAGACTCACATGTGGTCCTGCTCCATGTCCCCCTCAGACGCTGCATTAGTGTCATGTTTCTCACAAGCAGATTCACGTGGAAGGTGGAGAGTCACCAAGTCTCTAGGTTTCAGTAGTTTTCATGCCTTTTTTGGCCAGGGTGCTTTTCCTGGAAATGAAACCGGTCGTAGAAGCTTGTAGAATGCCGAGCTGCTCTGTTCAGGATGGCGTGAGAGGCTCCTCTCAGCCCCGATGCCCCTCCCCAGGGAAAGCCCTCACTGGGATCCAGGCCGAGGGCCGTGCGGGGAACCCAGACCCCTCTCTGACCTGGGAGAGCAGCAGAGAATGGGCCAGGCAGATGCTGCCTTACCCTCTCACCCCATCTGCAGGGACACCACTGGTCCCAGGGAAAGAAGAGTAGCTACTGACACCAGAAATACTGAGGATGGCTTCTTGGAGCTGCTTCCCCCTGTGGGGGACCCTGTGCTCGCTGGTGCAGGGACTTGGGGGCCACAAGGATAACATTCCAGGCAAAGGGAGGCTCCCAGTGTGGGCAGGAGGCTGTCGTGGTACAAGAAGACCCCTCGGCCTGAGCTCTTCCTGGGAGGTAACCCAGATCCCCATCTGCAGGGTATGACCCCTCTGTGAGTCCACCAGGGCAGGGAGGCTGAACTCTGCCACAGCGCCATTAGCTTCCCTTCTGAAATGAAACCATGGGGAAATATCCCCCCGGGAACAGAACCTGAAGCCAAAGTCAAGGACGCATCTGCGTTGAGCCCTCTGGCCTTCGTGGGCCAGCCTCACCCCACCCACCCTCCAGGCTGGGCCTCCCACAGCAGCCTCCCTCCTGCCGGCCCTGACTGCATGCCAGGCCTCAGCACTTTATTTAACAGCCTTTCTGCAGCTCCTGATGGGACACAAATGGGGGTAACAACGGCTCCCAGAACCCCATGCAATTTTCCCATGTCTGGCCTGTGGTCTGTGGTTAGGGAGCTCCTTGGAGAGCTGGGCTGCAAGCCCCACTGAGTTTCTGCTCCTGTGTCAGTTCCCAAGGGGGCTGCTCATTTCCTGCTGTCTGGCTGGCTTGCTGAGTCTGCCGCCACCACACTGAACACACTCTGGGTCACCCACGGAGGGGAGCAGACACTCCTCCTTCTCAGGTTGGACTTTGGCAAGTTGGGACCTTCAGGCTGGCACATGCACTGTCCTAGACCTCTGCCCCTCCCAGGCCCAGTTCCCCTTTGACCCATCCTCTTAGATGCTGTGACCATGTGCCTGAGTCTCCTGGTTTACTATGGGGGCAGTATCCCTGTCTTGCCTGACCTGAGCAGGTGGTAGCTGTACCGTGTCCTTCTGAGAAAGGTCTCAAGCCTGGCCCTTCCTGCAGCTCATGGGAGGTGGCTCTGGGCTGCTCAAGGCCTGTGACAGCGACAGAAGGAAGACAAAAGCAACCCGGGCCCCAGGAGAGACTAGCATAGGGCTCTCGGCCACCTGCACGAGCTCTTGGTCGCCTGCATGCACTTCTCACCCGGGGGTCTCACTAGGGCAGGTTCTGATCTGGAAGATCCCAAGGGACGCCAATGCCACTGGTCCCCCGAGTCACTAGTGCTGTCAGGGGACTTCTAGGTGGCTCTCTGATTTGACAGATGCTCCCGCCCTCCTTCCCTCGCCTCATCCCCCCTCTGCTGGCCCTGCCAGGCAGGACTGAGAACATCCACGCACATTGAAGTCCCCCTGGGAGCCCCTTCCGGCGTGGGTGCTGCCCAGACTGTGTGCTCTGCGCACATAATCAGTCCGGCTTGGGGACAGGCGTGTGAAAGCAGAGTGCTGAGTCTAGGCTTGGAGAAGGCCATGGGCTCCAACTCTGGCCAGAAGTGTGGGAGGGCGCCTGGGACGCTGGTCACCTCATGGAAAGAGCCTGTCAGCTGGGCACACAGGAGAGCCTTCCCTTCCTGAGTCCCCAGCCAGTCCTCTAAGTCCCATCCCACCACGCACACCCGGGCCTTCCCCAGGCACCCTTTCTGTCGTCTGCTCTCCCACTCCAGTCATCTAACCAGCCCCTTCTCACTCAGTTCCATAGTCCTCATGGCCTCGAAGGGAAGATACGTCTCCAGGGGCCCGTGGACCAGAGTGCTGGAAAAGCTTGGGGCAGACAAAGGCCTCAAGTTGAAAGGTAAGGGTTCGGACTGGGGTTTAAACTGACCACAAGGCTAAAGAAGGCAAATGCCAGGCACAGAGGCTGCTGTTTTCTTTTGCTCAGTCCGTAACTTTGTTTCCCACTTACCTTGGGCACAGTCTCAGCATCCTCAACACAACTAGATCTCTACGGGGACGGATGGCCACAAGCCACCTGTTTCCCTTACAAGGGAAAGTTGTCCACTTGCTAGAGTTGTTCACTCAGCTGCTCAGCCCATGAGCTCTTTATTCAAGAAAAGAATCATCAGAGAAGTGGTTTTCTCTAATGTTCCTACCCGGTTCTTGCTGTTCAGCCTGGCTGGGGCCCTACCTCTTCCTTGGCGGCCCAGCTGATGGCCACCATTCGTGCAGACCTTCGCAGTTTGCGAAGCTCCTACTTTTTCCTCTGAGATAGGTAGAGAAGGAGAAAATTAAAGCCCAGAGAATCTACCTGTCTTGTCTAAGAGCACATGGCTCATCTGTGGCGAAGCCTAGTGCAGACTTGCTGGCTATTCTGGAAGAAGTGTTGGTGCACACGCCTTATCCTCAGATCTGATTCAGACAGTCCTCCAGGCATAGAGCGGCTCCACGGATGATAGTGGCGGCTGTCATTGTGGTTACTGTTTGATGCTCAGCCTTGCACCTTGCTGAACATTTCGTGATTATCTCACTTATTCATTAGTAACGGGGCTGGCAGGTACTATTATTTCCATATTAGATGAGGATGCTGAGAATTAGCCAGTTAAGGCTAATTGCAAGCTGGGACCTTGTCCCTCACTTTCTTAAGGTCAAGATTTGGGGCCTACTCTCCTTGATCCAGATCAGGCTTCTTAGTTACTGCCCCAGCCTGACGATGAACTCATCAACACCAGAAGGCCATCATGGGGGACATTTATCCCAGGTAGCAACTAGAAAAAAGTTAGAAACAACGAAAGCCCTTCAAACCCGCCAAAGGAGAAAACCAGGAAAAGAGAAGCATCTTTTCCAGCCCAGGCCTGGGATTATTTTGGGACCTCTGTCTTTTAAATTAAGATCCTGTTGCCAAAAGCTGATGTATGTAAGGTGACCTAAGTCAAGTGGCACTTGCCCAGTGGTGACAAATGTGTGCTGCCTGCCAGGCGGGTTGTTTCTGAATATAGACGTGGATTCTCAGGCCTGCTGGACGCTCGGGCTCTGAGAGACAGGGGGCACTGCGTGGGTTGGGGGTCTCATGTTTTAATCTGGGCTGTGCTATTTACTCCATGGCTGGGGACAGGTGCCTTCACTTCTCAGACCCTCCTTCTAGAGCCACAGAGGGGGAGAGCTGAGGCAGAGATCTTTCACGCCAGCACCGTCGTTTTTCAGATGGGAACACTGGGCTGCAGAGAGGGGCAGGGACTCGCTAGTGACCGCGGGGTCGGCTCAAAGTCAAGCCTGTTCTCGGGCTGGGGTGTCCTCTCTCCCACTCTGCCCCATCTCCCGCTGTGTGTGGCTCTCCTGTGTACAGCAGAGCCACCACCTGCCTAGGTAGCCCTGGGGCTCAGGTGCAACCTTGCACGGCCCCTATAAAGAGATGTCAGGAGCCATCAGCCGAGCTCTTCCCAGAGGGACACAGTCAATTGTGGATGGGGGTTGCCTGGTGGGGGCAGGAGAATGGTGGTGGGGAGCCCTGGGAAGGGGTGGGGCTACCATTCTCAGGGATTTTGCTCATGTGATGCCTCATTGCTTTTCAGAGCAAATGGCTTTCATTGGTTTCAAAGGCAGCTTCCGGCCCATCTGGGTTACTCTGGACACCGAGGACCACAACGCCAAAATCTTTCAGGTTGTGCCCATCCCTGTGGTGAGGAAGAAGAAACTGTGAGGATGCTGCCACCCGAGGTCACCTGGGGTGGACAGTGACAGCGACTCGGGCAGCATGGCTGGTTCCCCCAGCCCCTGTCCAGCAGCTGCCTGAGAGTATGTGTCAGCCTTGACGGGCACGGGAGGACCCCAGAGATCTGGTGCTGCCACCTGCCCCTACTCAAGTATCTACCTGCAGCCCCAGGGGTGGCGTGGGCCTCTGCAGGGAGCTGCCTCCTTCCTGCAGCCTCTCGGGTGCTTCACTTCTATCTGTGCCTCTTCAGTGGGGGTGCAGGGGCCACAGGAGGAGACCTGGGTAGTGCTGCCTACAGGGGTCCCTGACCCAGCTGGGACATGGCCCCATTCACAGATCTCCTTGGTCCCCAGCAGACGCGTGAGGGTGGCAGATGCAGGGAATCCTCATTCCTGTAAGCAGGAACTACCTTTCCCAGGATAGGAGCTGCCGTGCAGACAGCTCACCAAAACAGAACCCACCATCCTGGGGAAAGAGGCAAGCCCACCCCTGGCGGTGTCCCACCTTTTGGGAGGCAGGCTGGGACTGGCACTGGGTGATCCTCAAAGGCCTTTTCGTTCTGAGATTCCAGAAGTCTGTGGCATTTCACACGTTAGCAGAACCTAGCAGTGGATGAGAACATCTCTGCAGCTGGCGCCCATGATTCTGGGTGCGCAGGGCACCCCGGATGGAGTGCTGAGAACGAATGCTGGTGCCCGGGGTTTGCAGTCAGGTGGGCTGGGCTATCAGACCTGTGCGCTGTGACACCAGGCACAGGAGTGACAGAGAGGCAGAATAGGGACCAGCGCCTGGCCAGAGGAGGGCGTGTGGCACGAGCTCTGTGGTCAGGGAGGCCTCTCAGGAGGCGGCGGCGTGTTTGCAGGATGACGGCGGGGCCTTTGAGGGCAGAGACGTGGTAGCCTCTGGAGTGGCCTGGGGTTGAGCCCCTCATGACAGAGAAGCATGCCAGAGGAAGGAGTGGGCTGGGCTGAGTGTGCCCCGACCCCGGCGGGATGGGCCCAGCCAGCCCTGTGTCTGTCTCCACTGTCGAGAGCACATGCTGGGGCCTCATTCACGCGCCACCCAGGGGACCCATGGATGTGGAATTGCACACCCACTGAGTCTGCAATTCCAGAGCTGGAAAGGACCTGAGAAAGGATCTGGTCAGGCGCCTTCCTTGTACAGGGAAAAGGAGACTGGGGACGGAGGACACACCCACACAGCAGGGCAGGGCCCTGGGAGCCCACTGCAGCACTGCTGCCACACCACACTGCCTCTGCCACCCGCCCAGGGTGCCCCACACCCCTCAAGTAGCTTACGGAAATGGTGACAAGGTCCCCTTGAAGGGAATCAGAGCGATCACCGGCCGTGTCGTCCCCTTCCCGCTCCTCTGTGTACACTGGCCAGCCTTGGCCTTGGTCGTGGGGTGCTGTGGGCTTCACCCTGCTCACTGTTTCAGCCCTGGTGCTCAGCTCTGCGGGTTTCTGGTGAGCCAGTGTGGTGTGGTTGATCCTGGGGGGTCTCAGCAGCTGTGGGGTGCACCTCTCAGCAGCTGTTCAGTGCCCTGCTCGCTCAAGCGTCTGCTCTCGAGCAAGCTGAAGGGCTCCTGGGAAAGGGCGAACTCTCACTGTGGTTTACACTCACTCTCAAGGGCTCCCCGGTCTCCAAGGAGCTCCATTTGTCCCTTTCCCTGCCCAACTGCCAGAGAGGTCTTTCCCACCAAACTGGGAGGTGACAGTGGGTCTCTGACATTTAAGATACGGCTGTTTCAAAGGCCAAAATCACAGGAAGGACGTCTTCCAGGGAGGCGAGTGCTGTCAGGGAGGAGAGTTAAAAATGACCTCATGTCCTTATCTAAAGATTGGTTGAGTTTTCAAACTCAAGTTCAATGCAAGGGTCTCACACTGTGAACATTTAGGATGTGATCATTTTCAGGGGGCCAGGAATGTTGACTCAGTTCATTAAAAAAAATATAATTATCTATTTGAAAGTTTTCAGAGTTGTACATATGTTTAACAGCACAGGATCTGTACATAAAACTTTCGTTCCTAAACTCTTCACCAAGAGCCAACGTCTAGGCATTTTTCTTGATGGCACAAATGTTGTACTTACTGCTTACAAAATCATTCTTGTTCTTTCTGTGCTTAAGAGTGAAAGTGAGTTAGGCCTTTAAGGAAAACAACATTCCTCTGAAATGCTTGTCTTTTTTACTGTTGCCGAAACAGCTGGTTCTTTTTCGGGCGTTAGATGTATAGTGTGTTTTGTATGTAAACATTTCTTGTAGGCATCACCATGGACAAAGATATATTTTCTATTTATTTATTATATTCGCAATTCAAGAAGTCACTGTCAGAGAAATGAAGAATTGTCTTCTGTGTCGTGTGGGGGGGATGTCCTTTGTTCTTGGATGGAATGTGCCTAGAGCTGAAAATCTTGCTGCACCATAGTAAATAAACAAAGGACATCACAGTTTTGTCGCTTGTTTTGTTTTCTATTCAAGTGAGCTCCATTTTAAACCCGTTATCTAAGGAAAATAAGATTGATGCAATGACCCTGTGAGTCTGCCTCTCTTATCCCACGGCTGTGTTCCCAACTTCCTATCGCAAAGCCGTTTCTTGTCCTCACCCCGCGGCAGGGGGAGGCACATAAGAGCAGGTGGAGATGATTCAAAAATAAGAGAAGGGGACATTCCTGTGACTGTACCGAATATGCTACATTCCCCACATTCCTGAGTCATATGCAGGCGTCACCCTTGTAGGCACTGTCTGGCCCGAGGGCAGACCCATGCTGGAGGACAGCACAGAAAAGCAGGTCCACACCAAGCTAGCAGACAGGAAGGACAGATGCAAGGAGCGGGTACCCCTGGGAAGGGTCGGGGTGTGGGGAGGAGGGACCGAGGGGCAGAGGTTGCAGCAGGAGGGTTGGGAAGGGTCTGGAGCTGTGCAGTCCAGGAAGGAGCCACTACCAGCCACATGTGGTTACCTGCGTTTCATGAAATACAAATAGAAATTCAGCTCCTCCGTTGCTACATTTCCCGTGTTCAGTGGCCGTGTGCGTCTAATGGCTACCCTACCAGGCAGTGCAGAGAGAAGACATTTCTATCATCATAGAAAGTTCTTCTTTTGATCGTTTCCAAAAAGCTACTAGGATTTACACATTGAGCTTTAAAAAAAATCTGTGGCCTTCGTATGTGTGTGTTCAACTCACTTAAAGGGGCTGGTACCAGACTGATGGTTTCGAGCTTCCAGTAAACAAATACATCTGGCATAGTGTCAGCTGAGGTGTGGAGAACACAGGGACCCTGCCTTCACAGAACTTTGCCAGGAGGAAGAGATCACATATGAATGCTCATTGAACAAATATGTCTGGGTCCCTGCTCAGAGGAATGTGGGACGACCTCATGGGATCATGTAACCACCTGCCTGGCGCGTGGTGTGCAGAGCTCTGAGGTTGAGGAGGGGTCTTACCCACCCGGAGTGATGTATCAGGGGAGGTCAGTGAGCAGGGAAGGCACCAGAGTCATCCTGACAGTCAAAGCTGGACGAGGGAAGAGGCGCAGTCTGAGCAGAGGGGAAGTGACTGGGCTGTAGGGTTGAAGACATCAGGACACAAATCAGACAGCAATGGTGACAGGCAAGTGGGACGGTGTGCTGATGGGGAGAGTCTTCCCAGCCAGAAGTGTCACTGCTTGAACAAGTGCACAGCCCCCAATTCAGTAGGTGGAGCAGAAGAGGCACTGGGGTGGACTCGGGAAGCAGCTCCAGTGCAGAGCTGGCTGGGGGGTGGAGGACTGGGGAAGCAGCTCCAGTGCAGAGCTGGCTGGGCAACGGGACCCTGAACCCAGCCAGATACAGAGCAAAGGAAGCAGCAGATAGGTCAGGGTGGAGGGAGAGTCAGGCATCTCAGGGGTCCTGCAAGTCACCAGATCCCACAGGCATCACTGCATAAAGCGTTAGGTAACCAAGTGAGCCTGCCCAGTCCCTCACTGCAGGCAGATAGACAAGATGAGAAGCTCTGCCTGACCAGCCTGGGGACAGAGGCCACCAAAGGTGGCAGAAGAGGTTTCACAGATGAGCGGGAGTGAACTAGTGAAGGGCAGAGGGTACCCAGGTGACCCTGTCTGGGGGCAAAGGCACAGGGGATTGGGAGAGGGGCGGGGCTCCTCCTCGCAGCCTGGAGGGGAGATGACAGACGTGGGTGTTGGCTCAGAGAGACCCAGGGGTGCCTTAGTCAGAGCTAAGGTCATCTGCCTAAAATGCAATGGCGTGAAGCTGGAAGCAGGAGTTTGGGGGAGTTTTGTTCCCTGACTCTTGGCCGGACACACAGATAGTCCCTGAGGTGTTACAGGCCTGGGTCTCCAGCCTTGTCACCCACCCCTTCTACCCCACAGCTGGGCCCCAGGCACACAGAGCCCTCACCCACTGCCCCAGCTCAAGGATCTCAGTGTCCCCATAGTGTGTGACCTATTCCCTCCATCTGGCACCCCCTTTCCTATTCCTTCCACTTGACCCATGCCGGCTTCAAGGCGCCTTCCTCCTACCCCCACTCCCCCAAGGACCCAGTGCCTTGCTATCATCCAGCCACAAGCTGTCACTCACCCCTTGCACCAGGCATAGCCCTGTGCAGAGCAGAAGCCTCCCGGTCTCCTGAATCCTGCAGGTGTGTGACCTGTGCTGAGTGTGTGGAACGAAGGCAGAAAGCGGACCCTGGCCCTCCCTCCTGCCTCTACCACGAATCCAGGATCCCGCTGCCCTCTGACCCCACCCCAGCTCCCTTACCTTGGCGGGGAAAGGGGTAGGGATGGGGAAGCACCTGGCGGGGCTCTCATATCTTGGGGTGAGAAGGGTGAGGAAAGGGTAGGCGAGGAGCTCCTGCCCTGGGTCTCCCTCTCCCACAGAAGACAGCCGGGAGCATCGCTGCGGCCCACGGACCAACGGCATCGACACGGCATCAGCCTCGCCTGGCAGCAGCAGAAATGCAGGCTTGCAGCCCCCCCCCCCCCAGTGCTGAGTGCGACTCGGGATTCTGAGAAGAGCCCCCAGCAGCTGCCTGCACAGTGTGGTGTGAGAATCGCAGCTTCGGGAGGCCTGGAAGTGCCTGGGCAGCAGGTTCAGAATGAATTTTATACAAGGGCCGCCCAGACGTGAGGGTGCGCAGTGGCCGACAGAGAGTCCTGGCCTAACCATCTCCCCTCGGCCACACGCAGTCCTGCCTCCCCACCCAGTCCCCACTCACTGCGTTCCCGAAGATGGGGAGCGCGTCAGGCTTAGCTATTTATTACCCAGGGAGCAGCAAAAGAAAACAACTCTCTGATACACAAGTGCTTAGAGGGAGCAGCACTTGGGTGCTCTTCAGAAAAAATTACTACCCAAGTCTTCTCCAAATCAGACAACAGAAACAAAATTAAGAATTCAAGAATAGGGCTCAGCGCCTGTGGCTCAACGGGCTAAGGCGTCAGCCACATACACCTGAGCTGGCAGGTTCAAATCCAGCCCGGGCCATCAAACAACAGTGACGGCTGCAAACAAAAAACGGCCGGGCGTTGTGGCGGGCGCCTGTAGTCCCAGCTACTTGGGAGGCGGAGGCAAGAGACTCGCTTGAGCCCAGGAATTGGAAGTTGCTGTGAGCTGTGGATGCCACAGCACTCTATCCAGGGGTGACAGCTTGAGGCTCT
>CAUYRH010068299.1:0-19640 GCA_963574655.1 Perodicticus potto
TTTTTGAGACAGAGTCTCACTATGTTGCCCTCGGTAGAGTGCTGTGGCATCACAGCTCACAGCAACCTCAAACTCTTGGTCTTAAGTGATTCTCTTGCTTCGGCCTCCCAAGTAGCTGGGACTACAGGCGCCTGCCACAACGCCCGGCTGTTTTTGTTGTTGCAGTTGTCATTGTTGTTTTAGCTGACCCATGCTGGGTTCGAACCCACCAGCCTCAGTGCATGTGGCCAGTGCCCTAACCACTTTTAACAATTTTAATTCACTCTTGAGCATCAGTTTTCAATGAGAATGATTGTATAATTCTCTGTTTCAAAAGCACAGCTATAATCTTATTTTAGAAAGTATCAAAATACATAGTTTCTATCTTAGTTACTAGAAGTCTGAAGACTTGTTTCTTGAGAAGGTAAATCTCAATGTAGAGCTATATATTCATCAAAAACACTGGTAATGTTGCTGTGGAGGCAGATTTTCTGGATGAGATAAACTGAACCTGACCTAGATAATGTTATCTTGTTACCTTGAGGTCTAAGTCTTTTTTTTTTTTTTTTTCAGACAGAGTCTCACTTTGTCACCCTTGGTAGAGTGCTGTGGCATCTTAGCTCATAGCAACCTCAGGCTCTGGGGCTCAAGCAATTCCCTTGCCTCAGCCTCCTAGGTAACTGGGACTACAAGCGCCCACGACAGTGCCCAGCTATTTTTTAGAGACGGGGTCTCACTCTTGCTCAATCAAACCTGTGAGTTCAGGCAACCCACCTCTCTCAGCCTCCCAAGTGCTGGGATTATGAATATGACCCACCTCACCTGGCATAAGTCTATTTTTTTTTAGAGACAGAGGTTACCTATCACTCAGGCTAGAGATAGGCACAATAATAGCTTACTGCAATCTTGAACTCCTGGGCTCAAGTGATTCTGCCCTCTCAGCCTCCCAAGTAGCTGGGACTACAAGTGTGAACCACCACACCCAGACAATTTTTCTTTTCTTTTTTTTTTTTTTTGAGACCAGAGTCTCAATTTTTCACCCTTGGTGGAGTGGTGGTAGAGTCACCACGCCCAGCCCACCTCCTAAGACTTGTAAGTTTATTTTTCGTAGTTTAACTGTTATTCACAGTTGTGTCACATTGTGTCTTTTATTTCGTATCAGGTATTCTATTACTCAACAGGAATCTTCAAGGATGCAGGTGTTCAGGAGCCAATCTACGCCACCATTGGTGCGGGTGTGGTTAACACTATCTTCACTGTAGTTTCTGTAAGTTGAATGGTTTGATAATTTGGGGAGGAGAACAGAAAAGAATTCTTATTACAGATGTTCCCAAAGATGGATAGCACGTCCTTTAGTCTTTCTATCATTATCTAAGACTTTTCTGTTACTTAATTCCTCTTTGGGAAAAAGATACATTGAATATGTGGGTGTAAGTCTTCACCCTTTAAGCAAATACGGGATGAGTGTGAAGGGGGAATGTATAGCTTATACCGGATGCTTTACACTTTGAATTGGAGAAGAGGAGGTCTGACTATAACAAGTACCCTACTATGGATGAGGAAGATTTCAGGTAGCTTATACAGTGTTTTCATGGGTGGGAAAGTAGAAGTTTCATGTTATGTTCTTCTTCTTTTAGCTGTTCCTGGTGGAAAAGGCAGGAAGAAGGACTCTACATATGATAGGCCTTGGAGGAATGGCTTTTTGTAGCATACTCATGACTGTTTCTTTGTTATTAAAGGTGAGTGGTCTTTGAGTAAAGAAAAGGAAAGGAAGGAGAAAAAAAGAAAGGATAGATTTGACTCTGTGACAGAGCAGGTGGACTGTTGAGTTTGGAAATCATCAATAAAGTCAAAGTCAGAAGAAGCAAGATGCCAGGGCTTTCTTAAGAAAGGTTTATCGGGCTCGGCGCCTGTGGCTCAACGGGCTAAGGCACCAGCCACGTACACCTGAGCTGGCAGGTTCAAATCCAGCCCGGGCCCACCAAACAACAATGACAGCTGCAACCAAAAAATGGCCGGGAGTTGTGGTGGACGCCTGTAGTCCCAGCTACTTGGGAGGCGGAGGCAAGAGACTCGCTTGAGCCCAGGAATTGGAGGTTGCTGTGAGCTGTGATGCCACAGCTCTCTATCCAAGGGTGACAGCTTGAGGCTCTATCTCAAAAAAAAAAAAAAAAAGGAAAGAAAGGTTTATCAGCCAGCCCTATGGCTCACTCCTATAATCCTAGCACTCTGGGAGGCTAAGCCTAGATCACTTGAGCAGGACTTCAAGACCAGCTTAAGCAAGAGCACAACCTTTCCTCTACTGAAAATAGAGAAATTAGCTGGGCGTTGTGGTAGGTTCCTGTAGTCCCAGCTATTTGGGAATATGAAGCTAGAGGTTCCCTGAACCCAGGAGTTTAAGGTTGCTATGAGCTAGGCTGACTATACACTAGCCTGGGCAACAGAGTTAGACTCTGTCTCATTTAAAAAAAAAGAAGGGCGGCAACTATGGGTCAGTGGGTAGGTGCCAGCCCCGTGTACCAAGGGCAGTGGGTTCAAACTCAGCCCCAGCCAAATTGCAACAAAAAAATAGCCAGACATTGTGTTGGGCGCCTGTAGTCCCAACTACTTGGGAGGCTGAGGCAGGAGAATCGCCTAAACCTAGAAGTTGGAGGTTGCTGTGAGCTGTGTGACACCACAGCACTCTACCAAGGGTGATGAAGTGAGACTCTTGTCTCTACAAAAATAAAAGAAAAAAGAAAGTTTTATTACCAGAAGCAGATAAACTATCATAATCCTTACGTTTACATAACATTATAGCTTATAAAATAATTTATCTAATATAATTCTTAACATACCCCATATACAGAGGGTGTTGGTTTCAAACCCAGACCCAGTCAAACTGCAACAACAACAACAACAAAATAGCCGGGTGTCGTGGCGGGCGCCCGTAGTCCCAGCTTCTCGGGAGGCTGAGGCAAGAGAATCGCTTAAGCCCAAGAGTTGGAGGTTGCTGTGAGCTCTGTGATGCCACGGCACTCTACCGAGGGCAGTAAAGTGAGACTCTGTCTCTACAAAAAAAAAAAAAAAAAAAGGTCTATAATTCTTAACATAATATTGAAGTAATCCCATTTTATAGATGATGAAGTGGTCTCAGTGCAAAATGACATATGTGAGATGACATAACTGGGAGTTAAAAGACCAAAGTCTTTAATCCAAGGCTAGTAACTGCAGAGTACCACAGGGCAAAGCGCGCTTGCTGTTTGTTCAGCGCTCATCTCTGGGAGGTGGATCCTAGGTCATACTTTGCTTAATGTTAACTTTCCTCTGTTCTTTCTTCTTATAGGATAACTATGCGTGGATGAGCTTTGTCTGTATTGGGGCTATCTTGGTCTTTGTGGCCTTCTTTGAAATTGGGCCAGGCCCCATCCCCTGGTTTATTGTGGCCGAACTCTTCAGCCAGGGACCCCGCCCAGCTGCAATGGCGGTGGCTGGCTGTTCCAACTGGACCTCCAACTTTTTAGTTGGATTGCTCTTCCCGTCTGCTGCAGTAAGTAAATTCAGCTTATCTTAAAATTGGCCCACAAAGACTAGGCATGGTGGTTCACACCTGTAATCCTAGCACTCTGAGAGGCCGAGGCGGGTAGATTGCTTGAGCTCATGAGTTCGAGACCAGCCTGAGCAAGAGGGAGAACTTGTCTCAAAAAAAATAGCCAGGCATTGTGGTGGGTACCTATAGTCCTAGCTACTTGGGAGGCTGAGGCAAGAGAATCGCTTAAGCCCAAGAGTTTGAGGTTGTTGTGAGCTGTGTCGCCATGGCACTCTACTGAAGGTGACAAAGTAAGACTCTGTCTCAGAAAAATAATAAAATAAAATGCACTTTAATAATACAGTAGTCCCTCCTTGTCTATAGTTTTAGTTACCTGTGGTCCAAAAATACTAAATGGTCCAGAATTAAGCAATTCATAGGTGTTAAATTGTGCACTGTTCTGAGTAGCCTGATGAAATATCTTTCATCTAGCCTGAAATTTGAATTATCCTTCTGCCCAGCAAATCCACACTATTTGCAATCCCCAACTTGTCAGTCACTTTATTTTTATTTATGTATTTATTTATTTTTTTGTAGAGACAAGAGTCTCACTTTATCGCCCTCGGTAGAGTGCCGTGGTGTCACAGCTCACAACAACCTCAAACTCCTGGGCTTAGGCGATTCTTTTGCCTCAGCCTCCCGAGTAGCTGGGACTACTTGGAGCCTGACTATTTTTTTTTTTTGAGACAGAGCCTCAAGCTGTCACCCTGGATAGAGGGCCGTGGCATCACAGCTCACAGCAACCTCCAATTCCAGGGCTCAAGCGAGTCTCCTGCCTCCGCCTCCCAAGTAGCTGGGACTACAGGCGCCCACCACAATGCCCAGCCATTTTTTGGTTGCAGCCGTCATTATTGTTTGGCGGGCCTGGGCTAGATTCGAACCTGCCAGCTCAGGTGTACATGGCTGGCACCTTAGCCTGTTGAGTCACAGGGGCCGAGCCAGAAGAAAAAATCTGTGCTAGTTTTGCTGTCACACATCAAACTGCAAAAGTAATGGCCATGTTATATGACAGATACTTAGTTAAGATGGAAAAGTCATTAAATGTATGCGTGGAAGACAGGAACAGAAACATTCCAATTGACAAAAACAGCTTTGGTGCTATCTACTTCCCAGGCATCCACTGGGAGTTCTGGGACACATCCCCCAGGATAAGGCAGATCAAATCCATGAGGGATATGTCATTCCAAGACCAGTGGTGGATGCTTGAAGTCTTGGATAGGATTGAACCCTACATGTACCTTTTTTTCATACATATATACCTCTGATAAAGTTAATTTATGCTGAGCATGGTGGCTCACACCTGTAATCCTAGCATTCTGGGAGACTGAGGTGGGTAAATTGCTTGAGCTAAGGGTTTTGAGACCAACCTGAGCATGATCAAGACCCTGTCTCTAGGGCTCAGCGCCTGTGGCTCAATGGGCTAAGGCGCCAGTCACATATACCTGAGCTGGTGGGTTCGAATCCAGCCCAGGCCCGCCAAACAACAATGATGGCTGCAACCAAGAAAAAAATGGCCAGGCGTTGTGGTGGGTGCCTGGGCCCGTCAAACAACCATGACAGCTGCAACCAAAAAATGGCCAGGCATTGTTGCGGGCACCTGTAGTCCCAGCTACTTGGGAGACAGAGGCAGGAGACTCGCTTGAGCCCAGTAATTGGAGGTTGCTGTGAGCTGGGATGCCATGGCACTCTCTCTAGGGTGATAGCTTGAGGCTCTGTCTCAAAAAAAAAAAAAGACCCTGTCTCTACTAAAAAACTAGTCAGGTGTCATGGCCAACACCTGGAGTCCCAGTTAGTTGGGAGACTGAGGCAGGAGGATCTCAAGTGTTTGAGGTTGCTCTGAGCTATGATGCCACAGCACTCTACCCATGGGGACTGAGTGAGACTCAGAAATAAATAAACAGGCTGGGCAAGGTGGTTCACACTTATACTCCCAGTACTCTGGGAGGCCAAGGTGGGTAGATTGCCTGAGCTCGTAGGTTTGACACCAGCCTGAGCCAGAGCCAGAGCTTGTCTCCAAAAATAGACAGGTGTGTGGCAGGTGCCTGCCAGGTACCTGTAGTCCCAGCTACTTGGGAGTCTGAGACAAGAGAATCACTTGAGCCCAAGAGTTTGAGGTTGCTGTGAGCTATGACTCCAGGGCACTCTAACGGAGATGACGAAGTGAGACTTTGTCTCCAAAAAATAAATAAACAAATAAATAAAATTTAATTTATATTAGGCACAGTAAGAAATTAAAATGGAACAGTTACAGTTATACTGTAATAAAAGTTACATGGGCATGTTATCTCTCCCCCACTCAAAATACTTTATTGTATTATATTCATGCTTGTTCTTGTGATCTGTCAGTCTGATAATCAGGATAGCTACCAAGCGACTAGCAAGTGGGTGGCTTACACAGCATCAATACGCTGAACAAAGGGAGTATGTTCTAGGCTAGATGGCGTTAAGATTTTTGTTATGCTACTCATAGTGGTATGCAATTTGTGCATGCAGTTTGGGAGGCTGAGGAAAGTGGCAAGGGTAATACCCTTGCTCTCTCTAAAAAAAAAAAAAAAAATAGCCAGGCATTGTGGTGGGCGCCCGTAGTCCCAGCTACTCGGGAGGCTGAGGCCAAGAGGATCGCTTGAGCCCAAGACTTTGAGGTTGCTTTGAGCTATGATGTTACAGCACTCTATCAAGGGTGACAAAGTGAGACTCTGTCCCCCAAAATTATGAATTGTTTAATTCTGGAATTTTCCTTTAATATTTTTTGACCACAGGAAACTGAAACCATAGACCTTGAAACCACAGACAAGGGGGAGACTATGTGTACAGTTACTGACACATAATGAGGAATTAGATATCAAGGGCTTTAAACCAGATTTTCTCCCTCACTTTCAATGATAGGTTGTTTGTCAATTACTGGATTTTTATATTAACTTTGCTTTTTCTTTCCTTTCACTAGGCTTATTTAGGAGCCTACGTTTTTATTATCTTCTCCACCTTCCTCGTTATCTTCTTGATCTTCACCTTCTTCAAAGTCCCTGAGACCCGTGGCAGGACTTTTGAGGATATTACACGGGCCTTTGAAGGGCAAGCTGGAGATAGATCTGGGAAAGGCTCCAACATGGAAATGAACAGCATGCAGCCTTTTAAGCAGTCTACCACCCCTGTCTAAGTCATGCCTCCTCCTTCCACCTCCCTCCCAACATGGAAAAGCAACCTCTCCCTGTTTGAGGGAGAGACCTCATCAGGATGAACCCAGGACTGTTTTTGAATGCTGCTACTTGATTCCTTTCTCATCCCGCACACTCCATGAGCACTCAGATGAACACTCCATGAGCGCCCCAAATGCTGGGGTTAGTTGGATTCTCAATGGCTTTTTAAATATTTCATCTCTTAGACATTCTCTCCTGTGTAGGAGAGACCAAGTGAACCTACCTTCATTTCAGGAGGCATTGGCCACTTGGCATATGACAACTTTGCCAGCTTTTCCTCCCTTAGGTTCTAATATTGCCCCACTAGGGCATACAGGAGAGGAAGAGTAAGGTGCAATTCCCCCAACCTCAGACTTACCAGGAAGGAGATGTACATAAGAGTGGAAGGCAGAGGGGGATCAAATAAGAGCACCTTCCTCACTTCTGTACAGCTCACACGCAAGTTAACTTGAGTTTTATTTATTTTACCTTCCGGTTTGATTACATAAATATTTATTTTTTTAAGTGTAAAGTAATTTTACCAAATAATGAAAATGTTAGGAAATTGAGGTCAGAGGGAGGTGTTTACAGAGAGGTTATAGAGGAGAAGATTTGATGCTAGAGAGGTTGAGATACATTAAGAAAGGAAGAATTTAGGGGGAAATGTAGGTCTCTGTCGGAGGGTATGTGAGGCGGTGCCTGAGGTTTGTGTGTTGCCCCTTAACAATTTCTGTCCTTCAAATAGCAACTCTTTTAAGTTCGATTTCTCAGAAAAGTCCATGTGCCTATATAAAAACAAGCTACTGATGTCTTTGGAATTTTTTTCTTTTAAGATTATAGTTTATCTGTATAAACTATATCTGTATCTGGTATTACGTGAAATCTAGGAGTAACTAAGATGGGCATTGTAGTTACTGGCGGTTGATGAGTTTTAATTTTGGATGGAGTCCAGGAAAGGGAAAGTTATTTCTAGAAAGCCTCCTCCCCCTCACTGGACTAAACAGCTCTTTCCCCTTGTAGAGGGCTAATGTTTTTTAAGTAATCCCATCACCCATCTGGTGGGAGAGCCCTTCAAATGGGAAACCTGAAATAATTGGTTCTTGGGAGAGGTTTAGTATTTCTCCCTTTTGTTCTTTAGGAGATTTAGGTGTTAGTTTTTGTTTTATTTTAACCTATAGTTTAGGAATTCAGAGGAGAATGTGATAGCTTACTTGGAATTTGTAACCTCTGCTCTGGGAGAGGGTTTTTCCCTGAACGATTATTATCTAGTTTAAGTTATGTTGTTGCTTTGGGGTTGTGGCATGCTTGTGTTACCATGTTATTGTGGTACTATGTCACGTGCCCTCAGAGGACTGGAATCTCTCCACTAGACCACATGGGAGGTAGTATGAGTCAAGGTGCAGTGTAGCCCACACTTGAGAGTATGAATGTACGTGCACTGTCACTTTGCTCTGGGTAGAAGTAGTTTGTTGTGATCTGTTTGCTCTGTTCCTATAGCCTCCTTTTGAATATAATTAAAACTCACCCCTCTCCATGTATTTAAATAACACTGCCTCTCCTGGGTGGTATTTACATCCAGAACTTCAGAATTCCGAGGGCTTCCTTTCCCTCTTGGAAACTGGGGGGAGAACTTCGCAAATATTGAGGTTGAGAGTGGAGGGTTCAGCCTCACTCCAGATTGGGACAAGGGGAATAGGAAAGAAAGTGTGAGATCAGAGCTTTGGCCTCTTGGGGACACAGGGAGGGGCTGTGGGAGAGTGGGAGGCATTCTGTCAAGAGGATAAGAAACAGAGGCTGCTAACTCTGGAGCCTTTCAAAGCATTAGAGGAGACAGAGGGATTTACTCTTGCCACAGGTCCTGGACACCTCTACAGTCATCTTTTTTATAAATGGAGATGGGATCCTGATGACTGTTACCCTCTCTTCCCATCTTCCCATTTTCATATGACTTTGAGCTCCCTTTCCCCTCCTTGGTGCTTATATTTCAAACCCTTTAGACAAACCTTGTCAGCAACAGTATTTAACTCCTCAGTTCTCACCATTCCCTCTGGTCGTTGAGCCTTTGGATAAAAACTCATGTGCACAATGGAGCGAGGTTTTGTTGGAAAAGATGACTTTCCTCTAACTGCACCTCTACATTTGGTTCATCAAACGGTGGGTTGGCTGTAAGGCAGGGTGGAAGTTTTCCTATTTCTCAGTGACCAGATTGTGAATGTTTCTGTATGAATTTTCTATTATTAATGTTATTGTGGTTCTGTTTAAAAATAAAAATTCTGGACATACGTATGACATCATAGGTGCATTCTTTCTTTCTTTTTTTTTGAGACAGAGTCTCATTATGTCACCCTCAGTAGAGTGTGGTGTCACAGCTCACAGCAACCTCAAATTCAGGTTTAAGCGATTTCTCTTGCCTCAACCTCCCAAGTAGCTGGGACTACAGGCACCTGCCACATGCCTGGCTATTTTTTGTTGCAGTTGTCATTGTTGTCTAGCTGGCCAGGCCGGTTTCAAACCTGCCAGAATCGATGGATGTATGTGGCTGGTGCTGTAACCACTCTGCTACCGGCACTGAGCCTGTTATTTCTTTTTTTTATCTTTCCTGTAACAAATCAACTTTTTTTTCTTTTTTTTGAGACAGAGTCTCACTATGTTGCCCTCAGGAGAGTGCTGTGACATCGCGGCTCACAGCAGCCTCCAACTCTTGGGCTTAAGTGATTCTCTTGCCTCAGCCTCCCAAGTAGCTGGGACTACAAGCACCCGCCACAGCACTCGGCTATTTTATGGTTGTAGTTGTCATTGTTTGGCAGGCCTGGGCTGGATTCCAACCTGCCAGCTCCGATGTATGTGGCTGCCTCCCCAGCCGCTGAGCCTGTAACAAATCAACTTTAAGTCCTGGTTTACTTAGTACCTGTTGTAACCCTTGAGAAAGTTTCTTAGTGTCTTATACATAGAAAGTAGCAATGTGTGTTTATTATATAAAGATTAAACAGAAAAGCATTCATGAATTGCTTTTCATACTTAATAAATTATGTTGTCTTTCCCCCCACCAGTGAGAATTAGCCATTTTCTTCTGTTTTTCTCTAGCATTCTTTTTGACTTCCTTCCTCCTCCAGTCTTGCTCTCTAAAATTCATCCTGCACTGCTGTGAGGGATCCATATGACGCACAGTCTTCTCTTGGTGTACATGGACGATTGGTTGCAGGACACCCCCATACTAAAATCCAGGGATGCACACATCCACGTAAAATGGCATATTTGCATATAATCTACACACATCTTTTTAAGGTAATATAAATATTATATGAAAAGTTGTTATACTGGGCACCCGTAGCACAGTGGTTACGGTGCTGGCCACATGCACAGAGTCTGGTGGGTTCGAACCCAGCCTGGGCCAACTAAACAACAATAACAACTGCAACAAAAATAAATAGCTGGGCGTTGTGGCCGGCCCTGTAGTCCCAGCTACTTGTGAGGCTGAGGCAAAAGACTCACTTAAGCCCAAGAGTTTGAGGTTTGTGTGAGCTGTGATGCCACAGCACTCTACCGAGGGCAATATTCTGAGACTTTGCCTCAAAAAAAAAAATTGTTATTGTCTTTTGTTTGTGTTCTATTATATTTTCTTATGTCTTTTTTTTTTTTTTTTTTTTTTGATCAGTTTTTGGTTGAGGCTGGCTTTGAACCTGCCACCTCGGGTATATGGGGCTGGCATCCATTCCTTTGAGCCGAATATTTTTGGTCTGCAGTTGGTAGAATCTGTAGATACTGAAGGTGGACAGTATATTACTATCTTACTTAAAATCCTTCAATAGCTTGCAATCAACTACAGAAAAGACTTAAGCCTCCTAGAGATCATACAACCTCTTCAGGGCAAAGTCTCTGCTGCCTTTTCTGTTTTATTTATCATTGATTTCTCAGCTCCTTATGTAGATAAAACACCTCACCCATTGCCACATTCATTCATGCTTTAGTGCCTTCATTTATACGTTCTGACACCACATTCGTGTCCTAAAAATATTTGAATGGCTACCTTTATTTCTACTCAGCCCAGGCGTGAGCTCCACAAAGCTGTCCTCATTCTAAAAATGTTCCTTACACTGGTACTGTGTATGCCAGAGGGAGTGAAAGGGTGAAATACCCTTGTCCGCCTAATGACTACATCATTTTCTTCATGATCAGTTGTCTTAGGTCCTTGTTCTACCTTTGCTTCTTTACAATTCATTCTCCACATAACCAGAGTGATCTTTTTTCTTCTTCTTTTTTTTTTTTTTTTGAGATAGTGTCACTTTGTCGCCTTCTGTAGAGTGCCATGGTGTCCCAGCTCACAGCAACCCCAAACTCCTGGGCTCAAGCAATTCTCTTTCCTCAGCCTCTCAAGTAGCTGGGACTACAGGCACCCACCACAACGCCCGGCTGTTTTTAAAGATGAGGTCTCGCTCTGGCTCAGGCTGGTCTGGAACTCTTGAGGTCAGCCTCCCAGAGTGTTAGGATTACAGATGTGAGCCACCATGCCAGGCCTCACTCGCCTACCTATAGCCTTCCAATTACATCTTACTACTTAAAACAATAGCCAGACTCCTTTACCCTGGCCAATAAACCTGGTGATCATGAGTCCCAGTTTAAACTGTTTTCATTCATTCTCAAAACTTCCCTAACTATAAATTACACTTAACCACCTAAAAGGCTTGCCTCTTCAACTTCATCTCTTGGTAATAGCCTTCCTTGCTTACTGAATCAAATCCTATTAGTCTTTCTAGTTCTCAGTGAAGTTTCTTATCACTTACTTTGTTCCTTCGTGCTTGTAATAATTCTGCCTCAAAGTTGGTTGTTCTTTTTGTTTTTGTTTTTGTTTTTTGAGACAGAGCCTCAAGCTGTCACCCTGGGTAAAGTGCCGTGGCATCACAGCTCACAGCAACCTCCAACTCCTGGGCTCAAGCGATTCTCCTGCCTCAGCCTCCCAAATAGCTGGGACTACAGGCGCCTGCCACAACACCAGGCTATTTTTTTTTTTTTGTAGAGACAGAGTCTCACTTTGTCGCCCTTGGTAGAGTGCCGTAGCATCACACAGCTCACAGCAACCTCCAACTCCTAGGCTTAGGCGATTCTCTTGCCTCAGCCTCCCGAGTAGCTGGGGCTACAGGCGTCCGCTGCCACAACGCCTGGTTATTTTTTCGTTTTTGCAGTTTGACCAGAGCTGGGTTTGAACCTGCCACCCTCGGTATATGGGGCTGGCGCCCTACTCACTGAGCCACAGGCGCTGACCCCAGCTATTTTTTTGGTTGCAGCCCTCGTTGTTTGGCAGGCCTGGGCTGGATTCAAACCCGCCAGCTCAGGTATGTGTGGCTGGCGGCTAACCGCTTGAGCCACAGGCACTGACCCTTTGTTTCTGTTTGTGAGATGGACTCTCACTCTGTTACCTCAGGCTAGAGTGCCTGGAGTCTTAGCTCACAGCAACCTCAAACTCTAGGACTCAAAGAGATCCTTTTGCCTCAGCCTCCCAAGTAGCTGGAACTACAGGGGTCTACCACACAATGCCCAGCTAGTTTTTCTATTTTTAGTAGAGATGGGGTCTTGTTCTTGCTCAGGCCAGTCTCCTCAGTTCAACCAATCCACCCGCCTCAGCCTCCCAGAGTGCTAGGATTACAGGCATGAGTCACCAGGCCCAGCCTTTTGATATTCTTTGTATTAAACTTTCACTGTTTAAACCAATGTGTGGTTTCTGTCTCCTGACAGAACCCAGACAAATACATTTAATATAAATTATATGTCAGGAAGTTTTCTAGGCATGAACAAGATGAAGGACTTGGTTTTTATCGTGCTTATATTCTACAGAGTTTGTTTTAAGACCAAACAAAACTTTGAGGCATGCTGGGCAAGGTGGCTCCGGCCTATAATCCTAGCACTCTGGGAGGCCAAGGTGGGTGGATTGCCTGAGCTCACAAGTTTGAGACCACCTTGAGCAAGCGCAAGACCCTGTGTCTACTAAAACTAAAAAAATGAAGCAAGAGGATTCTTGAACCCAAAAGTTTAAGGTTGCTATGAGCTATGACACCACAGCACTCTACCATGGGTGAAAAAGTGAGACTTTTGCCCTTCCCCCCAAAAAGAACATCGAGCTAAAAAACAACACTAAGCAACACTTGGTGTTGTAAAAGAAAAACTAAAATGTAAGAGAAAGTATGGAATCCTAGAGCTTAGGGAGATTATCTAAGTAAGGACAAGCTTGGAAGGGAGGCCACCTCCATCACCCCAGAAATGAGGCTCATACCTTATTGGAGAAGGCATAGTTGCAGCAGAGGAATTTGGTAGTTTGCCCACGCCAGTGCTGGTGACTCCTTGGGCAAGTAGCAACAAGTCAAGTAAGCCACAGCTGGTAACCAGACATGCAGGTATGCAGAGAGAGAAGGCCTGGAGTGTGGTATCCCTTTGAAAATGATCACCAGGCCAGGGCATGGCGGGGGCTGGTTTCCATCAAATGTCCTCTCATCTACACTGCTGACTTACAGTGTAGCCAGAAGAATCAGCAGGGGAGTCCCCCTTCTTCCTGAAATACTCTTTCAGCACCATCTACTGAGAAAGCATTTAGTTTAACACTCCAAAAAGGAAATGCTAGGCCAGCATGGTGGCTCATGCCTATAATCCTAGCACTCTGGGAGGCTGAGGTGGGTGGATTGCCTGAGCTCAGGAGTTCAAGACCAGCCTGAACAAAAGTGAGACCAATCTCTACTAAAAATAGAAAAATTAGTCAGGCGTTATAGTGGATGCCAATAGTCACATCTACTCAGGAGCTGAGGCAAGAGAATTGCTCAAGCCCAAAAGTTTGAGGTTACTGTGAGCTATGATGCCACACCACTTTACCCAGGACACAGAGTGAGACTCCTGTCTCAAAAAAAAAAAAAAAGAAGAAGAAAAAGTAGCCCATAGTCCCAACTATTCAGGAGGCTGAGACCTGAAGTAGATGGATTATTTGAGCTCTGACGTTTGGAGTTGCAGTGAGCTCTGATGACAACCCTGCACTCTAGGTCAGGTGACAGACTGACCCTATCAAAAAAATAATAAATACAAATTCATATATACCACACAAATTTGGAAAATTCTCAGTCAGCTCTCCTTTTTATTTTGTTATTTAAAAAAATTGTTTTTTGGCTTGGCACCTGTGGCTCAACGGGCTAAGGTGCCAGCCACGTACACCTGAGCTGGTAGGCTCGAATTCAGCTCAGACGCGCCAAACAACAATGACGGCTGCAAGCAAAAAATGGCCAGGCATTGTGGGGGGCACCTGTAGTCCCAGCTACTTGCGAGGCGGAGACAAGAGACTCGCTTGAGCCCAGGAATTGGAGGTTGCTCTGAGCTGTGATGCCACAGCACTCTATCCAGGGTGACAGCTTGAGGCTCTGTCTCAAAAAAAAAAAAAAAGAAAAAAATTGTTTTTTGAGACAGAATCTCACTTTCTGCCCTGGATAGAGTGCCATGGCATCATAACTCACAGCAATCTCAAACTCTTTTTTGAGCTCACAGCAACCTCCAGCTCCTGGGCTTAGGCGATTCTCTTGTCTCAACCTCCTGAGTAACTGGGACTACAGGCGTCCAGCTATTTTTTTGTTGCAGTTTGGCCGGGCCAGGTTTGAACCCACCACCCTCAGTATATGGGGCCAGCGTCCTACTCACTGAGCCACAGGTACTGCCCCCCTTTTTTTTTTTTTTATTAAATCATAGCTGTGTACATTAATGCAATCACGGGATACAATGTGTTGGTTTTATATACTATTTGAAATATTTTCATAAAACTTGACAACAGAGCCTTCACAGCATTTTCTTAGTTATTGTGTTAAGACATTTACATTCTACACTTAGTAAATTTCACAAGTACCCTTGTAAGATGCACCGTAGGTGTGGTCCCACCGATTACCCTCCCTTCACCCATCCTCTCCCCTCCCCTCCCTCTCCCCTTTCCCCTTCTTCTTGGGCTTCTTGGGCTTTATATTGGTTTCATAGTAGGGCTGAGAACCTCAAACTCTTGGGCTCAAGTGATCCTCTTGCCTCAGCCTTCTCAGTGGCTGGGAGTAGAGGTGCCTACCACAATGCCCAGCTATTTTTATAGATGGGGTCTCACTCTGTTTTTTTTTTTTGTTTGTTTTTTGTACAGACAGAAAAATGTTTATGGCCTGGTAGAGTGCTGTGGCATCACACAGCTCACAGTAACTTCCAACTCCTGGGCTTAGGCGATTCTCTTGCCTCAGCCTCCCAAGTAGCTGGGACTACAGGCACTTGCCACAATGCCTGGCTATTTTTTTCTTGAAGTTTGGCCAGGGCTGGGTTTGCACCTGCCATTCTCAGTATAGGGGGCCGGCGCCCTACCCACTGAGCCACAGGCACCACCCTGGGTCTCACTCTTTTTTTTTTTGCGGTTTTTGGCCGGGGCTGGGTTTGAATACACCACCTCTGGCAGATGGGGCCAGCGCCTTATTCCTTTGAGCCACAGGTGCCGCCAGGGTCTCACTTTTGTTCAGGCTGATCTTGAACTCCTGAACTCAAGAAATCCACCTTAGCTGGATGTCGCACTGGGTGCCTGAAGTCCCAGCTACTCAGGAGGCTGAGGCGAGAGAATTGCTTAAACCCAAGAGTTGGAGGTTGCTGTGAGCTGTGATGCCATGGCTCTACCGAGGGTGACTAAGTTAAGACTCTGTCTCAAAAAAAAAAAAAAAGAAATCCCATAGTGCTCAGATTGCAGGGGTGAGCAAGCCAACACACTCAGCCACACCCAGCTCCCTTTTTAAAAAAAAAGAAAAGAATTTTTTTTTTTGCATTTTTTTGCAGGTTTTTTTTTTGCAGTTTTGGGGCTGGGCTTGAACCTCCCCACCCCCAGTAGATGGGGCCGGCATCCTACTCCTTGAGCCACAGGCGCTGTCCAGAATTTTTTTTTTTGGCTCCAATTCTTCACCCACCCCACCTCAGTCCCAATTCCAAGTTCTTTGTCAGATGGTTTTCACAGAACCTTCTACTACAAGAGAGAGATAAGTTTTAATTTTAAGTATTTCCTCAGGAACAGTATCTAAACAAATTTTTAAAAATAACTTAAAAAAATTTTCAGGGTGGCGCCTGTGGCTCATTGAGTAGGGCGCCAGCCCCATATACGGAAGCTGGCGGGTTCAAACCTGGCCTCCGGCTGAACTGCAAAACAGAAAACTAGCCGGGTGTTGTGGTGGGCGCCTGTAGTCCCTGCTACTCGGGAGGCTGAGGCAAGAGAATCGCCTAAGCCCAAGAGCTGGAGGTTGCTGTGAGCTGTGTGACACCACTGCACTCTAACAAGGGTGATAAAGTGAGACTCTTTCTCTACAAAAAAAAAAAAAAATTTCAACCACATGATTTGACTTGGCCAACAGAATAAGGAAGAAGTATAGCAGTGGATCAGTTTTGGCCCCAGGCTTTAGGAACTCTGGTTTATTTCCACTTGCCCTCTGACATATCTGCTTTGCCAGAGTTAAGAGGTTTCTTTAACTGTTGCAATTTTTGTCTGGCTTTCAAATAAACTAAGGCATTTGGAGATGCCTTAGTCCAAACCTCAGGGAGAAGCCTAGCTCTGTTAGATATGTAGCTTGAAGCAGAACCCAGCCCAGACTGGATCTACTGACCCCCAGCCCACTCATAGACAAGTCCAATCAATACAATCAGAAAGGGGGATTTATATGCCTTCTGTTTTACAGTATTAGGTATGGGAAACATTTTTCAATCATCCCCGTAATACATTTAGGTAAAAGAGACACATCCACTTCACATAAACCCTTTTTTTCAGACAGAATCTTACTTTGTCACCCCTGGTAGAGTGCTGTGGTGTCATAGCTCACAGCAACCTCAAACTCCTGGGCTTGAGCAATCCTCTTGCCTCAGCCTCCTAAGTAGCTGGGACACCCCAGCTATAGATACCGACCAAGAGGCGGTATCTATTTTATTTTTATTTTATTTTATTTTATTTTTTTGAGACAGAGCCTCAAACTGTCACCCTGGGTAGAATGCTGTGGCATCACAGCTCACAGCAACCTCCAAATCCTCGGCTCAAGCAATTCTCCTGCCTCCGCCTGCCACAACGCCCGGCTATTTTTTGTTTGTAGCCATTATTGTTGTTTGGCAGGCCCAGGCTGGATTCGAATCTGCCAGCTCAGGTGTATGTGGCTGGTGCCTTAGCCGCTTGAGCCACAGGCGCTGAGTCCCAGCTACTTTTTAGAGACAAAGAGTCTCACTTAGGCTGGTCTTGAACTCCTACGCTGTAGCAATCCACCTTGGGCTCCCAGAGTGCTAGGATTACAGGGGCGAGCCCCTGTACCCTACTGCAAAGGCACTCATGCCCTACCAGCCTTGTTGTTTTTTTTTTTTTTTTTTGTAGAGCTAGAGTCTCACTTTTTTGTAGAGCTGGAGTCTCGGTAGAGTGCTGTGGCCTCACACAGCTCACATCACCCTCCAACTCCTGGGCTAAGGCAATTCTCCTGCCTCAGCCTCCCGAGTAGCTGGGACTATAGGCACCCACCACAACGCCCCGGCTATTTTTCTGTTTTGTAGTTCGGCTGAGGCCGTGTTTGAACCCACCACCTTCAGTATATGGGGCTGGCACCCTACTCGATGAGCCATAGGCACTGCCCTCCCAGCTTATTTATAGCTCTCACTAGGGCTTCACCAATAAGGTTTGGAACCACAATGGATGGGACTCCTGTGACAAAAAGTCTCAGAAGCATCATTTCCCACCTCCTGACTGTTCCGTGTACCTATATGTGTATGGCTGTGGATCTCCAACTGGAGAGCAGGCCAAGGGACCTAGGCCTTCTCATCAGTTTTTATTTTTATTTATTTATTTACTTTTTGCTGTTTTTGGCCGGAGCTGGGTTTGAACCTGCCACCTCCAGCATATGGGGCCAGCGCCCTACTCCTTTAAGCCACAGGCACCGCCCTATTTATTTTTGAGACAGTCTCACTATGTTGCCCTTGGTAGCGTGCCGTGGCATTACAGCTCACAGCAACCTCCAACTCTTGGGCTTAAGTGATTCTCTTGCCTCTGCCTCCCAAGTAGCTGGGACTACAGGCGCCCACCACAATGCCCGGCTATTTTTTGGTTGCAGATGTCATTGTTGTTTGTCATTGTTGTCATACACCCGCTGGCTCCAGTGTATGTGGGTGGCGCCCTAGCCTCTGAGCTACAGGCACTGAGCCATCAGTTTTTATTCTGATTAAATTGCAAGAACATGAACATCACCCCAGATAACTGGAAGTCGGAATTCTTGAATTTCACCAAACTCTGGCTCGGCGCCTGTGGCTCAGCGGGCTAAGGCGCCAGCCACATACACTTGAGCTGGTGGGTTCAAATCCAGCCCGAGCCGCCAAACAACAATCACAGCTGCAATCAAAAAATGGCCAGGCATTGTGGCGGGCACCTGTAGTCCCAGCTACTTGGGAGCGGAGGCAGGAGACTCGCTTGAGCCCAGGAAATGGAGGTTGCTGTGAGCTGTGATGCCACAGCACTCTATCCAGGGTGATGGCTTGAGGCTCTGTCTCAAAAAAAAAAAAGAATTCCACCAAACTTGGGTGAATAAGGCAGATTTGTTTAAGGCCCTTCCGTTGCTCACTGAGCAGTAGGGTGTCTCATCAGTCTACCCAGCCTCTGAGAATGCTGCATTAAGATATTTATTTGTTTTGGCTCCATCAATGTCTGCTTCATTCCTCCCATTTCTTTTCTTATTTATTTTTTTTTTTTTTTGAGACAGAGTCTCACTCTGTTGCCCCTGGTAGAGTGCCATAGTACTCACAGCAACCTCAAACTCTTGGGCTCAAGCAATACTCTTGTCTCAGCCTCCTGAGTAGCTGGGACTATAGGTGCTGAACACAATACCTGGCTATTTTTTGGTGCAGTTGTCAATGTTGTTTAGCTGGCCTGGGCCGGGTTCGAACCTGCCAGTGTCAGTGTATGTGGCTGGCGCCGTAACCACTGTGCTACTGGGGCCGAGCCACTCATCCCACTTAATAGCTTGTTGAGAATTTGCATCCTGATGGGATGAGTCCCTTGACTCTTCTCATTCTCTTTTACCTTTGTTTTGCCCATACTCTTACAAATTCTTCCAAACTTCTTTGCTATTTGTTGCTTCAGCATAATTTTTCCCTTTGGAGGCAATTCAGGCTGACAGCTGTAGGGTTAGGCTGGCTAGAATCCAATTTGGCCCAGTGTCAGGATTTGCCCCAATGTGTTCCTTTGGTAGAGCCCCAGACGCTAGATGCTGTAGCACAGACTGGCCAAGATCCAAGCTTGGCCCAGGATCAGGATCCGCCCCAACAGTTTATTTTGTTTTCATTGTAACTTTTACCTGTTGGTTTAAACCCTGTGGCTAGAGGGTGTAGCTCAGGCTGGCTAAGATCCAAACTTGGCCCAGTGTCAGGATACGCCCCAACATTCTCCTGTATTTTCATTTTAGGTTTGCAGAAAGCAATAATAAGGGATTATATATTTTTCTTGTTTCTTGTTACTTTGTATTGCCTTATGCATTCCTGGGAGTTTGATCCATCATTTATAAATTCCACTGGTAACTTTTCACTTCTAGTAATTCATTGCATCATGGCCCACATGAATCTAGTAATTCATACCACAGGGGCCCACATGGCTACTCCACCCTCTCATCCTTTTCCTCTTACTTTTTTTTTTTTTTTTTTGAGACAGAGCCTCAAGCTCTCACCCTGGATACAGTGCGGTGACATCACAGCTCACAGCAACTTCCAATTCCTGGGCTCAAGCGAGTCTCTGCCTCCACCTCCCAAGTAGCTGGGACCACAGGCACCCGCCACAATGCCCAGCCATTTTTTGGTTGCAGCCGTCATTGTTGTTTGGCGGGCCCGGGCTGGATTCGAACCTGCCAGCTCAGGTGTACGTGGCTGGCACCTTAGCC
>CAUYRH010068301.1:0-22901 GCA_963574655.1 Perodicticus potto
GCATGACAAAAATGTTCAAGTCCTGGCTGATGGTCCAAATATTTCAAAAATATTTAATACAACAGAAAAATTTGGACAGACTCCAATTTGCCATTTTGAGATTCGACCTGTGGTAGGTTTTGGACCTAATGTTGACTTATAAGTCAAAGACTAATATTATTTATCTGTGGACTTGCCAAACTGTCTTTTATGAAGGAAAATTACAGTATTAGTTTTTGATGAGGTTTTTTTAATTCTTCAGTTTTGAGTTTTATTTTTGTTCTACGGATGAATTTTTGACTAAACTCATGAGTTGCTAGGCTATACCTAAGTCTGTGCAGTAAAACAAATTTTTTTAGATGATTCTACATAACTTCCTATCATAAATAGGTATCTGGATTTTTGTACTAAAATTAAGGGTAGAGTAGGTCTGTTATTTTAAAATCATGGTCATAATTTTTTTCCCTTTAAGTGATCAACCTCAAATCTTTAGAATTACAACACATTTAACTCAGGGAATTTTTACTACTTGGAAACATTTAACTGTAATGCAACATGCTTTGGGAATGTTATAGTATGAACTACCTTCACAACATAGGTTAAAATACTCTTGCTAGGATGTGTTTTCAAGTGAGATCATAGTAGTGTAGCTCAGAATGAACAAAGTGGTAGTTCCTGTGTTTCGTAATACATATATAGGTTTTGCATTTCTCAGTGCAATCTGTGATATACTCAGAATTGATATTACTTTTAAAAAGGCATAACTGTAAAATGTCAATTCTAGGATAAAGTCCCATAGGTTTACTTTGGAGGGGACTGTGGCCAGGGTAGTTCTCAGGTTGTGCTAGAGCAGCACTTTGTTAGGTGGAAGACAGGTTTCTGTAAGCAGCCTTTGAATCCAGCTAGTCAGTCTAAGCAGGCAAAATGATGATTATGAAATACCATTTGCCACTGTCATTGGATTGGTCCTACAGCTGCCCTGAGACATTTAATTATATGTGTAATAAGTGAAAACAGCAATAATAGTCATTACAGCAAGGGCAGTTTGGGAAGTAAAGCGATTTCAGAAAGTAACCATAGAAAGTTAAAAAAAAAATCATTGTAATAGCTGCAACTATTGTGCTCTTAATCTGTGGAGGAGAGATTTGGTGGAGGGAAGCTTTCTGGCTTAAAAATTAGTAAGGTGTGTCTTTTGTTTGTGTTTTTTTAAGGATAGCACTTGAATAGAAGGGAATTTGCATGACAGGCCCATGAATGCCACAATGCATTGAAGACAAACTTATAAAAATGTGGGTATGCAGCAGGAGTCTCACTAATCAAGCCAATGGCCTATGTTAGGAAGGGAAGGAGCTCAACATAGTCATGGACTAATCCAGATGGCTTCAGGGGATGAATGTGGGTGGATGGGTGGCTTCTGCCAACATGAATTCTTAGAGAAATGACCAGTCCTTAAAAGGATTTAACTTTTATAGGTAGAGTACACAGGGAATAATATGGATTCATTAACATAAAAAAACCACTCAGGTGAGAATACTCACTGCAGTTTTCAAACATGAAAATTATTTTCTAAAAGTATCACTTTTCCTCTTTAGAGAAGGCTGCTAATTGGATTTTGGTAGTTCTTACCTTAAGAAAACTTGAATTATTTGGAGGAAAGTGGGGTCAAAAGAGAATATATCTTTCACGTTCACATTCAGAACCTAGCAATCTGGACTCCAATTTTCAGTATTTTAACTACCTCAATAATGTTATGAATGTAAGATATTGGGATAGAGATCCTAACTTGAAAACAACAACCAGTGCCTGTGGTAATTTAATGTGTTATCAAACACTTTTATTGATTGGTTTATATGCCATTCTTGTTATAGAAAAATATACCTTTTTAAAGAGCTTATTAGTAATACTTTCCCAAGTGTGTTTAAAAAAGCTAAAGAACACTGGATTAATCTTTTGGGGGTGGTAGGATAAAACAATTGATTACTACTATTGCTGCATACCCAGAATGGGATGGGGTGGCTGGAGAACCAGAACTATTTTTAAAGCATTAGGTTTCCATATAAATACAACTCACAACTGCTAGCTAGCTTTGGGGGGTGGGAGGAATTTTGTGTGGGTTTGTTTTGTTTAATTTATTGATTAGTCTTTAAAGTAGGTCTTTTTTTTTTTTTTTTTTGAGATTACTGGACCATCATTAACTATGTACTGTGAAGAGATTGTTATGTATAAAGGGCTTTACCAAAGTCCACCAAATAAACACTACTCAAGGACAGACTACAAACCAAATGTATCTGTGTTGTGACATTAACTGAAAATACAAATATGGTGCTAAAGTCTACACCAATGGAATTAGATGAGTGCTATGCACTTAATTTTAAAATAAAACTAGTTTTCAGTAAAAAAAAAAAAGAAGCTGCTCTAATAAGAAGCTCTCCATAAAGCAGAGTGAATAAAGAAAAGAATTTTATAAAAGGAAGATTTCACAAGTGACAGGAAAATGATTCCAGAGAGGAGAGGTCAAAGATCATAAAACAAGATAAAAGAAAAAAGAAAGGAGAAAGGGGCTCAGGCCCAGATGATAGGTGCTGAAGCTGACATCTTTCATTTTATTTTACCTACTATATACATTGTATTTAATCAGTATATTTTAGATCACTCAGAGCAGATTTCACTTTCCTCAATTATTTTTTTCACCTAGACTAGGATTTCTTAAGCTCATTACTTTAATGACATGATAAAGACTGTGGATACTCCCGTCAGCTACAACAATAGGCATGTTCCATATGAAATTACGTAATTTTGCCCCAAACACTCTGCCCAGATTTATACTCAAGACCATTAATTTATTTAGGCCAATATCATTCCTTTAAATTTTCCAAGCATACAGTATACTATCTGCATATTATGTGGTTTTATTAATACTTTATTAAAACAAAAACCAACAAGTCAGTATTTTCAGCCAGTGTATATGTTAGTTCTAATTTTCTTATTTGCACAAATATGTGATAATACATTTGTATCACTGAGATAATTTTTTTTTTTTTTGAGACAGAGTCTCACTTTGTCACCCTGTGTAGAGTGCTATGGCATTGCCATAGCAAATAGCACCCTCAAACTCTTGGGCTCAAGTGATCTTCCTGCCTCAGACTCCTTAATAGCTGGGACTATAAGCATCTGCCATCATACCCAGCTAGTTTTTCTATTTTTAGTAGAGACAGATGAGGTCTCACTCTTGCTCAGTCTGGTCTCAAAGTCCTGAGCTCAAGGGATCCTTTCCCATCAGCCTTTCAGAGTGCTGGCATTATAGGTGTGAGCAACCGTGCTGGGCATGAGATAATTTTTTTTGTATTTTTAGATAAAGTATGTACATATATTTTTAATTATGATATTTACATATTTGAAAGTGGGTATCAGGAGCTGGTCACCTTATAATCCCCCAAATGCCAGGGATTTTAATCTATTTTCCCCACCCCAACGATATTATCTTCCTCAAATCTGTTCTCCTTCTATTTGGGGCTCATTGACTTCCTTTTCATTTCTAAAGGGACTTTGTTTTGCCTTTGGTGTTATCCCACTGGTGACTAATACTTTCCCAACGAATTTGGCTTCCTTACCATTTTATATGGGGACAGGCTTTGAAAAATGGCAATTTTTGTTGCTGCTGTAATTGTCACTGGGGTCTTAGTCATAAATTGTATGCCCGGGAGTTTTTCCTACATTTTCTTCTAGAATTCTTTCATACCTTCCATCTAAGTCTTTTATCCATCTTGAATTAATTTTTGTGAGTGGGGAGAGGTAGGGGTCCTGTTTCATTCTTCTCCCATATGACTATCCAATTTTCCCAGCATCATTTATTGAATAGAGATTCTCCCCAGTGTATATTGTTGTCTGCTTTGTCAAAGATCAGTTGGCTATATGTAGATGGTTTTATATCTGGGTACTGTGTTTTATTCCATTGGTCTATGTCTATTTTTCTGCCAATACCACTGTGTTTTGGTTATTACAGATGTGCATAATTTGAAGTCTGGTAATGTAATGCCTCCAGATTTGTTATTTTTGCTTAAGATTGCTTTGACTATTTGGGCTCTTTTCTGGCTCCAAATAAAGCATAGAACTTTTTTTATAGATCTGTGAAATACAATGTTGGCATTTAGATGGAGATGGCATTAAATCTGCAAATCGCTTTGGGCAGTATGGACATTTTAACAATGTTGATTCTACTGATCCATGAGCATGATATATTTTTCTATTTGTTTGTGTCCTCTGCAATTTCTTTCCTTAGTGTTTCATAGATCTTTTGTCTCCTTGGTTAAGTACTTGGTATTTATGCAAAGGAAAAAAGTCATTTCATCAAAAAGACGCCTGCACTCCAGTGTTTGTTGCAGCACAATTCAAACTTGCAAAGACGTGGAATCAACCTAAGTGCCCATCAAGTCATGAGTGGATTAACAAAATGTGGTACATGTATACCACAGAGTACTATTCAGCCATGAAAAAGATGACTTAATGCCTTTTGCAAAAATTTGCATGGAACTAGAGATTATTCTTTCTAAATGAAGTATCTAAAGAATGAAAAACAAACATCTCATGTACTTGCTATTAAATTGGAACTAACCTGTGAGCACACATGGGCACAAAGGGAAATAAAACTCAAGTGAAATCAAGCAGGGGAGAGGGGTAAGGAGGGGCAAAATCTACCCAACGAGTACAATGAACACTGGGTGGTGGATGCACCTACAGCGATGACTCAAGCATTACAAAAGTAATCCAGGTAACAAACATGTGTAGTGCCTTAATATTCTGAAATTTAAAAAAGAATAAAATAAAACTTGCACAAACTTTGAAAAAAAAGCAAAAAGAGCTATTGATACTTCTTTTCAAGCCAATAAGTATCCATCAAGATTACCTCATCAAAGCAAGATATATGTTTACTTTTCCACTAAGACCTTTGTTTTAAATATTTATTGTGGGGCTGAGTGTGGTAACTCATATCTGTATTCTTAGCACTCTGAGAGATGGAAGTGGGTGGATTGCCTGAGCTCAGAGGTTCCAGATCAGCCTGAGCAAAAGCGAGAACCCATATCTAACAGGAGCCGAGCGTTGTGGCAGATGCCTATAGTCCCAGCTACTTGGGAGACTGAGGCAAGAGGATCACTTGACCCTCAAGAGTTTGAAGTAGCTATGAGCTATGATGCCACAGAACTCTACCTAGGGTGATAAAGTCTAACTCTGTCATAAGAAAGAAAGAAAGGTGGGGGAGAGGGAAAAGGAGAGGGAGAGGAAGAGGAAGAGAAAGGAAGCAGGAACTAGCAATTTCTGTGAAAAAGCCCAAAAGCACAGTTAGCCCCCTCTTTGAAAGTACAGTTGGACAGACAACATGAATCCTTTGATCACAACCAGAGGGACCCACAGTCACCTACTGTGGGCTGGGCAACAGTAGCTCATGCCTGTAATCTTAGCACAGCACTTTGGGAGACTGAGGCAGGTGGATTACTTGAGCTCAGGAGTTGGAGCCAAGACTGAAAAAGAATTACCCTCCTCATCCTCTACTCAAGATAGAAAAAAAACGAGCTTTGCATTGTGGCAGGCACCTCTAGTCTCAGCTACTCGGGAAGCTGAGACAAGAGGATCACTTTACCACTTAAGCCCAAGAATTTGAGGTTGCTGTGAGCTATGATGATGCAGCACTCTACCCAGGTGACAGAGTGAGACTTTGTCTCAATAAATGAATAAGTAAATAAATAAATATTATGGAAACATTCACACACACCCCTGGATTTAAAGAACAGTAGAATGAATCCATATGCCCTTTATCTGGGTTCTGTGATTATGAACCGGTGGTCATTTGTTATTTTTTATGTAACTACAGTCGGACCCTGCCTTGCCAATATTTAGGTGCAACTCCAATGTGGTTATATTGAGTCTTGTCTTGAGCCAGACACTAATCTATTTTCACCCATGCCCTGCTCTTTCTCCTCCACCCTGATCTGCTCATTATGCCATTACTTTCTCTTGCTTTTTTTTTTTTTCCCCTTTTAGTTTGCTGCTTAGACGGACTGACTCTGCCAGAAGAGAGACCTTGGAGGTCAGTGCTATATACAACCAGCTCACAGAGAGGAGACAGAGCAGCAGAGTGTCCTACCCTTCTGTCTTGCCTCCATTCTTTCGCCCCATAATGGCTATGGATGATGCCCTGGTACATGAGAGGCTCCCTTTCCTGCTTCTCTGGATGGGGGTGTCCCTGTTCCTTTCTCCATGGCTCTGTATTGGACAAGCTCAAAACCATGACCCCCCAGAAGTGGTGATACCTTTGAGATTAACTGACACCAATCAAAGTAAAAATACTCCAGGCTGGCTCACCTATGGCCTACAATTTGGGGGCCAAAGACACATCGTACACATGAAGGTCAATAAGCTTTTGGTATCCAGACATTTCTCTGTGTTCACCTACACAGACCTGGGCACTGTCCTCCAGGACTGGCCCTATGTCCAGGATGATTGCTACTATCAGGGTTATGTGGAGGGGGACCCAGAATCCCTCGTTGCTCTTAGCATCTGTTCTGGGGGCTTTCATGGGATGCTCCAGATCAAAGAAGCTATTTATGAAATCAAGCCAAAAAAGTTCTCTGACACATTCGAACATTGGATATATAAGATAGAGAGTGAAGAGACACAGTTCCCACCCCTGAAGTGTGGATTAACAGAAGAAGAAATAGCACGACAATTGAACTCTCACTGGAGGGAAAGTTCCACTATGAAGCAAATTGTCTTTGAAGATATTTACACCCACACGTGGTATATTGAAATGGCACTGGTGATGGATAATGGACGATACATTCATATGGCCAGAAATGTCTCAGATATGCAAGAGCAGGCACTCTTGATTATTCACGTAGTAAATTCATTTTATGCCCAACTTACTGTCAATGTGTTTCTGATAGGGTTGGAGATCTGGACAACTCAAAACCCCATTGACATAAGCACTATAGACGATGGACTGATTAATTTTTGCAACTGGAAGGCAACAAACTTACAAGCCCGACTTCACCACGATGTTGGACATCTTATTGTAAGAGAGGACTATGGCTCATCTATTGGTTTAGCCTTTGTCGGAACAATATGTTGGAGTAGATTAAGTTGTGCTATTAATTCGTTCACACCAGGGATAGTAGAGAGTAGTTTTGCGCTCACAATAACACATGAGCTTGGTCATAATCTGGGTATGTTCCACGACGGAGATTTTTGTTACTGTGGGAGAAGAAGGTGTCTCATGCACGCCTACAAAGAGGTGACAGACAGATTCAGCAACTGTAGTTACCTTGAGTTTTTACAAACCATTAGAGGAAGGAGCTGCTTGTACATCTCACCTGCTCCGGAACGCATCTTCCACAAGCACCGCTGCGGGAACGGGGTGGTGGAAGGAGAAGAGCAATGTGACTGTGGGTCCCTCCAGTTGTGTTCAAAGGATCCATGCTGTCTGTCTGACTGCACTTTCAAAGTGGGGGCTAACTGTGCTTTTGGGCTTTGTTGCAGAAATTGCCAGCTCCTGCCATCGGGCACCGTTTGCAGAGCAAAGTCCAATGAATGTGACCTTCCAGAGTGGTGCAATGGGACTTCACATATGTGCCCCGAGGATGTGTATGTTCAAGACGGAATCCTTTGCTTGGGCAATGGCACCTGCTATGGAAAGAGGTGCAATGACCGTGAAGAACAATGTAGGAGAATTTTTGGCAGGGAAGCCAAGAGTGCCGATGAAAGTTGCTATACAAAAATTAACAGTCGAGGCGACCGCTTTGGTCACTGTGGTTTAAACTTCAGCCGCTATCAAACGTGTCAGATGCCAGATATCCTGTGTGGGAGAGTTCTCTGTGACAGAATAGAAAAAATTCCCTTTTTGACAGATCATTCCACCGTCCACTGGACTCGAATCAATGACACCAACTGCTGGAGCACCGACTACCATTTTGGGATGGTCATACCCGATATTGGTGAAGTAAAAGATGGCACCGCGTGTGGCCCGGAGCATATCTGCATGCACAGGAGGTGTGTCAGCAGGTCATTCTTGAATAACACCTGCTCACCAGAGACCTGTAACGGGAAAGGGGTTTGCAACAATAAGCAACACTGCCACTGTGACGAAGAGTGGAAACCCCCTGTGTGTCTGTTGGAAGGCTCGGGAGGAAGTATTGACAGCGGCCCACCCCCATCAAAGAGAAAAGAACCCAGAAAAGTAAAACCGTGGCCCAACGGTATCCTGCTGCTGTTTTTATGGGTCCCTGCTGTGCTTGTGTTGTGCTTTGGTTTTCTTTGTTTGCCACTGCTCCTAAAAAGACGTTTCAGGGAAGAAAAGGATGACCAAATTCCACCTGAGACAAAAGTTGATGAACTTGCTCCGACCTAAGCTGGGACACAAAAGAAAAATGCTCCTCTGAGCAAAGCTGGGACAGAAAAGAAGAAAGCTAAAAGTGCCAAGCTCAAAAAGGAAAACTCTAAAGCTTCAAAAGCTAAGAGTAAAACAAAAAAAAAAAAAATGAAGTTTTCCATATATTAGTTTTTGGTGTCCTGGCAGCAGATGTGTAATCAGGTATGTGGAAGACTACTTGCATGTAATCCCAGAGGGCTATTCTGTTTCAGGAACATGAGTGGCAGCCATTAAACAAAGGTAATGCTAGGGTATTCCTATGTGTCTTCATTATTTGAAGTCTTTTTCTTAATTTCTTTTTCATGGAATTCATCTCTTTGTGTTTCCTGAGCAAAGACACAGCTCAGGAATGGCACACGTATACTTTAATTTGTTGCCTCTCAGTTCCAAACCAATCCTTGCCCTTTTGCCTCTTTTTCCCTGTTCAGAGAGAGAATTGGAACCTACAAGTTACATTTCTTCCTTGCCAGTCTGTTAGTTTCTGTTAGTTTCTGCCAATGTGGGAGCTAGGGGACTGCCTTAAACCTCAGAGGACTGGTGGCTGTTTGTGTTAGTGTTCCTGAGGAACAGCTTTCCCCTTGACACCACCCTGTTATTACTATTTATATTTCATGACTCCCAGAACTAACTACACTGTCATCCCTGGAGACACCAGTACGTCCACCACACTAACTTACCCTCAGAGTTCTAAGTTCCACCAGATTCCAGGGTTCTTAGCAACAGGCTGACTCTACCCTCTCCTCAGGGTTTGGTGTCCTAGAACCCCAGCCTCTACCCTTTGTTTGGTTTTTCATTTTAGCGGGTTTTAATGAAATCTGTACATCAGATTGTTTCATTCCTGCATCTTCTGCATTGTTTCTTCCTTATACTTGCCCTTTTCCTTTCCTACTTGGTGAGGTTCGGCTTTCTGTTCAAGGATCTTTTGGTGTTCCCTGTCCAGTTTAAGCCTAGTGATAACCACCTTGGCGGGGCGAATGCCCACGTGGACAGTTGTGCCATTAGCCTTTCCCACTGCACCTGCTCAGTGTAGATGGCGTGTTTCTCCCTGGAAACCTGGACTACTTTGCCAATCCGCCGAGCTTTAAGTGCCCCGGACAACCCGAACCTCACCATCCACTTGAATGGGCATGGGTGGAACATTGTACTTCTGTCTCTGCTTTTTAGAAAGAGGGGAAAACACAATGTGTGCGTGTGGCAAGGTGCATTGAAATGTCTTCTGCAGTTGTTGCTTTGGTCAGAAGTCACAAAGGGATTAAACTTCATTTTGCTTGTTGCCTCCTCCCTGACAGCTGCAAAAGAAAGAGCTCCTTTTTGATGGAGAAAGAGTCTCACTCTGTCATCCTGGGCAGAGTGCCCTGGAGTGATAGCTCACACAACCTCAAATTCCTGGGTCCAAGCGATCTCCTGCCTCAGCCTTCCAAGTAGCTGGGACTACAGACACCCACCACAACACCTGGCTAATTTTTCTATTTTCAGTGGAGATGCTCTTGCTCAGGCTGGTCTCAAACTCCTGAGCTCAGGCGTTCCACCCACCTCAGCCTCCCAGAGTGCTTGGATCACAGGTGGGAGCCAAAGTGCCCAGGTCAACCCCAGCATCTTCCCTTTGACCTTCAGTCCCAGGAAAAGCAACCTGTGTCTCTCCAAATTATGGCTATCTCAGAGTGTGGCTGATTCTGGTTTTGTGACTGAAATCTGAGTGACAACAGTTTATCTCGGTACAACACAGAGCACAGGAAGGGGCGAGGCATCAGAGGTTTTTGCATTTTCATCACCCTGTGCTTTGGCATCTTGGGAAAATGACTTATGTTGAGACAGAGTTTCTTCAAATCTTCTTAGAGAGATTGATCTCCATCGTCTTTCAGATTTGAGGAAATAGAGTCACATACACTCCCGGTTGAAAATCTGGCAGGCCCAGACGTGAACAATATAAGGAAGAAGGATTAGGGCAAGATTTACTGAAAATGCTCTCACCTCTGACCTAGCTTAGTCCACGATTAATTCAGGTAATTGACTCTTCAGCCTACTGTTTCTTTTTTTTTGTTTTTTGTTTGACACAGAGTTTTACTCTTTTGCACAGGCTAGAGTGTCCTGGCGTCACAGCTCATGGCAACCTTAAACTCCTGGGTCCAAGCGCTCCTCCTGCCTCAGTTTCCCAAGTAGCTGGGACTACCAGGCATTGGTCACCATGTCCAGCTAGTTTTTCTATTTTTAGTAGAGATGGGGTCTCACTGTTGCTCAGGCTGGTCTCTAACTCCTGTGCTCAAGAGATCTTCCCATTACAGCCATGAGACACTGTGCCCAGGGCAAATTTTTCACTTAAAAAAAGTTTTAGATTTTTATGGAGGAACATATGTTTTGGTTACATAGTTTGCTTTTGTAAGGCTAAATTCATAGTTATAGATATGTCCATCACCCAGAAAGTGTGCAATATACCATACAATGTACTCATTGGGTAGGAATTTGTCCAGCTCCCATCCCCTTGTTCCCCTCCCCAGAATACCCATTCTTTAACGGGCCCTTATCATTACTACTAGAGCATTCTTGACACATTTCTTCCTCCCCAGCCTTCTCTCTCATGTCTTTAAATAAGCAACACCAGGGAAGGGTAAGCATTTGACTTCCATCCTGAAAACAACACATTCACTGGACACATGTTGTCCTTTCTAAGGTCAGAAGGTGGAGAGAGAACTGAAGCTAAGTCTGGACTCAAAGGTGGATAGTGACAACCCTGACAGATAAATCTGGGTGCCTCTTCAGATATTTCCATTTTTAAAGCAAAATTCCACACCAGTGCTAGGCTTTTGAGAATATGCTTTTAAGAAATTCATGTAACCAATGAAATTTATTTGTAAAAACACCTCTCAGCCTCCTGAGTACAATGCTAGGCTGGTTTTATTTTTTTGAAATTTAGAAGCCAGTCTCAGATATTTCTCCCTTGAATTTCATTAAGTCTCAGTTATATAAACCATGCTCTGTATCAGCTGGTAGACGAAGACACTCATGCTACAAGGATTGCTTATCAGGTCCAGGGGAAAAAATATTATTAAAAAATACATTTCTTACTCTTTCTTAAATAGAAATTTGACTATTCTGCATTACATTTTCACATCACATGTTGTTTGGTATCCCTGGGCTCTTTTGTAAAATAGAGGCTTCTAGTAGGAAATGTCATAATAAAATGAAATCAGAGATGATGAAAGTTATGAAACTTTCATTAAATACAGAATCTTATATTCACTACCTTAGCATCAGTGACTTTAATACTTCTTTGCGAAGTTTGTTGTCAACCTCAGCTATGTCATCAAATTGACAGACCGCACTGAGCAGGTAAGGCACTGATTTTTAATAAAATAAATATAGTCAGGCTGGGCACGGTGGCTCATGCCTATAATCCCAGCACTCTGGGAGGCTGTGGGCGGATTACCTGAGCTCATGGGTTTGAGACCAACCTGAGCCAGAGTGAGACACCACCACCACGACCACCACCCGCCACCACCCCACCCCCACCCCACCCTGCCTCATCCCTCATCTCTAAAAATAGCCAGGCGCTGTGGTGGGCACCTGTAGTCCCAGCTACTTGGGAGGCTGAGGCAAAAGAATCCCTTGAGCCCCAAAGTTTGAGGTTTCTGTGAGCTATGATGTCACAGCACTCTGCCAAGAGTGACAAAATGAGACTCTGTTTCAAATAAATGAATACATGTAGTCAACTTATATTTTAAATATATTACTCTCTGGACCCAAAGATAAAATGGTCTTAAATGTAAGACAACTCCCTGTTTTATGCCCAGATGGTTTCAATTGCCTTGTAGTGTAGGCATATAAATGAAATTATCAAATATCGACTTACAATATTAATTATTTTAGTTACCCAGACATTTAAAATGACATGCCGTGGTACCATGTTCTTGGGTAGAGCCTTCTACAGGGATGGAAAAGCCCTGCACCTGCTCTGTTAACCACAGAAGCCACTGGCCACAGGTGGCTAGTGGGCACATAAGATATGAATAGTGAAGCTGAGGAATTTCTGCATGTATTTCACTTTATTTAATTTAAACTAAAATTGTTCTGTGTGGCTAGTGGCTACCAAACTGAGCACTCTATCTCTAGAGAACTAAAGATTCTTTTAGAAACATTGCTCTTTCCTACTTTCATTCAAATTCTTTACATGCACCTTTGACACGGCTATGTTCATCACCATAACAATGGTGACACATGTGTTATTTAATCTTTCCCACAGTATGTCATTTTTACTTCTAAGATGCTTTATTTTTTTCCGTTTTTTTCTAAGTTGTTTTAAAATACAAAAGAAGATTTATACGCCAACAGAGGAACCACAAATAAAAGAAGGGTGTCCCTGCATTATGTCAGTGGCATAGGATAAATGAAAAATATTGGAAATGTGTTAGCGTTCCCTCCAGAGAACTGATGGCATCTTTGGAGCGGCGCCCGTCCACCCCATCGCTGTTCACTAACTGTTCTCAGGAACCTTACCCGGGACATGTAAGAAGGGCAGGCTCGCGTTTGGGTGTCCTCTCTCTTTCTGGAAAGATCCAGCCTGTGTTCGCCACCTGCCCCCCAGGCCTCAGCTCCTGGTTCCCCTGCCTGACGCTGGCCCAGCGTGCACCTGGGGGGCAGTGGCAGTTGGGGACAAGCTGTGACACCAGCCTGCCTCCACCTCCACACTCCTTCCTCAGAGGGCTTCAAGCCAAACCAGCAGCCTCTTCATTCAAAACATCGTCAGAGTGGGAAAGGGGCCACCTTCTGAAGGAGCACATACCCAGCACAGAATTCACTGTAAACAAAGCTGAAGGAGCGTCCGTCCTCTATGTGAAAAGAAAATAGTTTTATTCTTTCTGACTTTTTAACTGACTCACTTCCAGTTAGTTCGAATGAAGGTAATAATTTTCTCCTTGGAGTTGAAGAGGGCAGCAGCGTCAGCGCTGGTTGTTGGGGTATGTAACGTGTCTGCCCTCTGCGTGGACTTCATTACCATTCAATTCTTTCTGGGCTTCATGGAAATGCTCTTGTTCCATTCTGATGATTCCCAAACCTCAGGTACCAAGGTAACTATGCAGTCCACTAAAAAACATGGTAACAGTCATTCCCAAGTTTCTTTAAATTTGATTCTTAAAGACAACTTAAGTAGTTGATCATAAAACTTGCATTACTTCATCCTAAATTAAGTTGATAAAACAGGATTAGTTTCTGCTATACAGAAACTGTAAAATTGGAAAAGGTTGGTATGAAAAAATCCCCTTGCTGTCCTCAGTGTACATAGCTCTTTGTTACATTTAAACTATGTTTGTGGACATCAGTCTGTTTTGGATTCAGCTGCTAGCATTAAAGACGGAAATAAAACCATTAATTTGAAAAAGAAAAAAAGAAGAAGAAAAAGAAGTTTTCCTTCACTAATTAGCAAAATACCAGCAAAAGGAGGCTGGGGTTTAGTTGGGGGTGATTGCTTATCCTAAAGTCTACCAAGAAGTGACATCACAGAGAAACCAGGAGGCTTCTTAACCAGTCAGAAAAAGAGGCACAGGGGTCAACCCCAGCAATTTCTGGGGTCTAAATAAGGATGAGTAATTATGAGATCATTTTATACCTTTTGATATGCGCAAGTGACACATAGCCATGCAGTGATCGGCAAATAAAACAAAAGACTGTTGCATGAACGGAGACAAGAGGGACAGTAGCTTTGCCCCAGGTGTAGAACTCGCACCTGTGGTTATTAGGGGATGCAAGAAACAGACTACACACTCTTCAGGTGGCGTGTGGCAAATCATCTTTATTTTGGGCCACCTTATATACGCTGATGGTCACGTACACACTTAATCTATGATCTATAGCCTTTTACCATTACCTAACTTCTAACTATAACTAACTTGTGGAAAAACATTCACTCTACAAATCAACACAATATTTTCAGTTTTTACATTCTTCTTAGACATGCATCAGCTTTTGAGAAAAGGGTCTAAATAGAGATTACAAAGAGCTGCAGGGGAGACTGGTGAATGAAACCCCTCAAGCACACACTTAGTTAACCCAAAATGGATTTATGACTTTGTTTCTCTACAGAGCAGAGATCTTTCGGCCCCAGGACATTATGTGCAGACATATGTCATCCTCTGATCCTTATCACCAGGGGTGGGGTTGTCGGCCCCTAAGCACTTGGGCTTAACAGAAGCATACTTTACTGTTTTTATGGACTTTTACCTCTGAACAAACAGCCTCTGTGTATGCTTCAGGGGAAGCCCAGCTCTCTTGCTTCTGTATTAGCAAAAGCCATTTTAATCCATTAAAGGCTTGCCTTTGTGTGGCTTACGTAGGGTGGTCTTCTAACCCTACAAGACTCCAGTTGACAGTCCTACAATGTCATCAAAGAGCCATTCTTTATTTTTTCATTTCAGATTAATATGAGGGTACAAATGATTAGGTACATTTGTTTGGTAAAGTGCATTTGTTAGGTAAGCGCCTTTTGTAGTTGTGTCCTGCCCTCAGGAGATGTGCCATGTACCCCTACACTGTGCCCATTAGATGAGAGCTCACAAATCCCCCTCTCTCCTTCCCTCCCCATCTCCTTTCCCCCTCCCCTTCCCCCACCTTGAATTGAGTTTTTTCCTTATGTGGGTGTGTATTGGATCATCTACTGGCTTCATATTAGTGTTGAGTACATCAGATCCTTGCTTTTCCATTCTTGTGATACTGAGAAGAATGTGTTTCAACTCTATCAAGGTTAATACAAAAAATGTAAAGTCTCCATATTTTTATGGCTGAATAGTACTCCATGGGATGCATATACCACAGTTTGTTAATCCATTCCTGGGTTGATGGGCACTGAAAGAACTATTCTCCACTCACTGTCCCCAGTTGCCTTGGACTGTCTTCCTCTAAGACTAAATGAGTGATGTTTAATATTTGCTGCTTAGTTCTGCTTTATTATTAAGAGTCCCAAGAACAAGGTGAATGAAAAGGAATGTTAATCTACTTCAATCTAGAAAAAAAATCCTAATATCTATAAAATGAAATGAACTATTTCCAGGAGCAAATAATTTCAGTGCCATGACATTCTCTGAAGAAGAATTAAGGTGCTCTCAGGTGTCCTGCTTGGATCTTTAGCCTAATGGGACCAATCAATCAAAGGGCTAATGGCTAGACGGATATTTTTGTTGTTCCATATTTAATGAATCAGAGACACTTGTATTCATTAAAATTAGAAAAAAGATAAATAATGAATCACCTCCCATTACAGAATTTCCATATTTCTTTAAAAACTGACATTGTATCTGCCAATAATAGCCATATATAATATTTATGAAAGGCTGCCTTTCTGTAATGAGAAATTCGACAATTACCATGGTAATAACTTGGGAGGCAAGGATGAAAAATATGTTAATAAGGCGAGTCTCAAGTAGAGAGGCTGCGCAGGGCTGCTTCTGAGGTCTGCAGGGTAGGAAGCACGTTCATGCCATTCTGACACTTGCTTTATGTAGAGAAGTTCTTACTGTCTTTCCTCAGACACTTCGCACAATATTGTATGAATAGTTTCTCGGGCTCCAAGTTTACATTTTTCCCTAAACAGCTCTCTGTCCCTGCTTCACTTTCTCTTCACCATCTTGGACTTCACCCACAGTTTTCACTGAGGAAATTTCCTCTAATTAAATGCTTACGGGGGTCCAATCTTTTTCCTTTTGCACATTAGAAGAAGAAGAATTGTCTTGGGTGACACATTAAATACACAAGCACTAACAAAACCTGATTAGCAAAAAAAAAAAAAAAAAAAAAAAAATCCTATAGCACACTTCTTGGGTGCAGGGCACAACTAGAAGAGGGACTCTATCTAACAAATGCAAACATTGTAACCTCACATTCACCTGAAATTAAGAACAAGCAAAAATATAAAATAAACTAAAAAAAATTCTGTGTATACTTTTCATGATATCCAGATAAGCAAAAAAGTCCTTGTAAAATTAGCATACGGCCCTCAGGCTGCAGGTTGGGCACCCCACATGCTATTTTTCCATGATTTTCTTTCTCCTCCTGCTTCTTCCTTTGAGCTGTTGGGATACAGACATTCTTTACATAAATGATCTCTAATACAATGGAGTGAGAAATCACCTTCTTTAAAAAGTTCTAGAAGCAGTCTTAGTCTGCATTTCATTAACCTTCTTTTCTGTATAATTCTATTCTTTCTTTCTTTGGAAACTTTGAGCCTGAATGCAAAGTAGGATAACTGGAAGCTGAAGTCCTGACTGATGATGGAATTAAAGCTTGTATTTTGACTCAATTAGCTGCTAATACCTTTAGGATTGTGACCTTTAGCCTATATTTACTGGCAAAGGTTAAGTTATAAATCTAAGCGCAAATGTATTAACTCAAAGCTCTTGTTGTAGTAGAGAGCTAAGATGTTATGACTACAAAGAAATTAGGAAAACATTATTTTCAGAATATACAAGTAATTTAACCAGGCAGAGACATTTTTGTCACGGATTTAATTTCTTCATATTCTTCCCTTTTATTGGTCAACTATATACTATTAACTTAGTAAGATCTAAATTAAATTGACTTTGATGTCTATAAAAAAAATCAGTCTTCTATCCATATTACATGCAACAAGAACATGAAACAAACACCCAGAGAAAAGGAAATTAAAAGAATGATTATAGGGTGGCACCTGTGGCTCAACGGAGTAGTGTGCTGACCCCATATGCCAGAGGTGGCAGGTTCAAACCCAGCCCTGGCCAAAAAAAAAGAATGATTATAGAATATTTTCAGGACTAGTATTTAAAATATATATATATAAATATATATGTAATGAGCACAATGTATAGGGCACATGCAAACATTGTAAACTTGTTGTTTGTACTCTCATATTAATCTGAAATAAAATAAATAAATATGTATATATATTTAAAATGGAATTTTTAAATATTTCAACCATACCTTTAAGCATACCATATTTTAACATGCCTAATTTTAAGTTCTCCAAATGTAAATAAATGAGACATTCTAAAAGCATGACAATTTATCCTGTCATTGCTTTAAACCTTTACTTGTGTATACATAAGACTAGAAAAAATGCAACAGGAAATAGATAGGAAGAAAGTTGAAAAAATAGATAGTGTTCATAAATGCATCCAATTTGATTGACATTGATGTCAAGCAGTTCTGATAAGATTGCTTACGATCTTGGGAGATAAACTAGTACAGACCTCTCCAGGGAGTCTCATCTTGTCCTGTGCCTGTGAGTTTGGGGCTCTCTATTGAGTTATATTCTTTTTTTTTGTAGTTTTTTTTCAGCCAGGGCTGGGTTTGAAATCCCCACCTCCAGCATTTGGGGCCGGTGCCCTACTCCTTTGAGCCACAGGTACCGCGTTGAGTTATATTCTTTATCATCTCAGATTATTCCTTATGGACCACTGGGAATAGACCCAATTGGGACCACTGATCTAAATTTGTTTCCTTTCTGATCCCTTTCTGAGTCTTTAATTCTTGCTTTCAAAATAGAGTGTTCAAAGTATATCTGCGAAAATAATGCTTGGATAAGAAATGTGGTAATTGGTAATGAAGGTTTTGGTTTCATATTACGCAGATTATTAACTGAACATTTTTTTTTTTTTTTTGAGACAGAGCCTCAAGCTGTTACCCTGGGTAGAGTGCCGTGGCATCACAGCTCACAGCAACCTCCAACTCCTGGGCTCAAGCGAGTCTTCTGCCTCCGCCTCCCAAGTAGCTGGGACCACAGGCGCCCGCTACAACGCCCAGCCATTTTTTGGTTGCAGCCGTCATTGTTGTTTGGCGGGCCCAGGCTGGATTCGAACCTGCCAGCTCAGGTGTACGTGGCTGGCGCCTTAGCCCATTGAGCCACAGGCGCCGAGCCTATTAACTGAACATTTAATTTTACCTTTTTATGTGGCTCTCTTCTGGCAGTCCTGAAAGATAATACTTACCAGTGCAACAAAGTTTATTATGTTAACTCTTAAAGGCATTCTGATTGTATTTCATAAAATAATTTTTAAAGTACAACTATTATGGTGGCTCACACCTGTAACCCCAGCACTCTGGGAGGCCAAGGCAGGTGGACTGCCTGAGCTCAGAAATTTGAGACCAGCCTAAGCAAGAGCGAGACTCCACCTCAGTGTACACAGAGATATAGACATAAAAATAAATATCATCACTATGATACAGTTTGTCCATTCTTGTGAGAAAACACACAGTAAGGATAGTAAAGGATGATTGTATCAAATGTGCATGTGATTTGGAGCATTGGTTTATATCAGTGAATTGCACCCTAGAATTATCTGAAATAATTCTAACGTGATAAAGTAAGCTATAACTAGTATGGTTTATACTTGCTAGCTCAATCCTGGACATTGATCAAGTACTTCAGAAATAAAAATGCGGGCCAGGTGCAGTGGCTCACGCTTGTAATCCTAGAACTCTGGGAGGCCAAGGAAGATGGATTGCCTGAGCTCAGGAGTTCAAGACAAGCCTAAGCAAGAGCAAGACCCTGCCTCTACTAAAAATTGACAAGCTATCCAGTTGTGGTGGTGGGGACCTGTAGACCTAGCTACTGTGGAGGCTGAGGCAGAAGGGTCGCTTGAGCCCAGGACTTTGAAGTTGCGGTGAGCTATGACAATGCCATGGCACTCTAGCGTGTGCAACAGAAAAAAATACATATATAAAATACATATATTCAGTTCTCACTATCGCAAGCAGCTGAGGCAAGATGGACTGTCAGACTTCAAAGCCTACAGTTTAAAACCCTACCCTCTGTGCACTTCTGTGCATTATTTGAAGAATGCTACCCTTACAATTTTGCTGAATGTCTTTTGCATTTGTTTTAAGGTCTGGAGATGAGTATTTCTGGCAAAGTCCCACTTTGAAAAGAGACATTGCAGCAGCATTTTGACAATATAAATTGCAAGTCTATTGGAGGCCAGAAAAAGCAAAAAGTGGGGAGTAAGAAGATAGTTAGGTGGCACCCCAGGGCTGTACTCAGGGGACAGGGAAGAGGGCCCATAGGAAGAAGAGGTTGTGTCCACCACTGCTAAACAAAATGCTGCTGCCTGGGCAACCTTGGCTAAAAGAGTCACTTCCTTTGTCACTCCTTCCTCCCAGCTTCTTAATCCTCCCTCTAGTGACCTCTATGAACACAAGCCAGATGGCAAAATAGTCATGCAGTTCTGGAATTTCTGTCCTAGCACCACTGAATAGATTGTGAATAGGTAGGTTTGAGCGACACAAGTCAATCTGTTTAACTGTTTTATAATAAAAGGTCATTTTTAAAAACTTGTTTAATTACTCTATACCCAATCTATCAAATGTCACTGAATAACTTCTGGGTGTTTTCAAACAACAGATAAATCCACCATTTGCCAGCCTGGAGGATATCCCAACTGCAGACTGTATCCATTCTTCAGGCAGGATTTTGAGCTCTTTTTCCCAGGAGACTTAAGCCTCCAGAGCAAAAACCTCCAGATACTGGTTTTAAGGGTCATGCCAAGGAAAAAGGCTGACTTCCTCCTGAGTTCCCCAGAATGAGTTCTGGAAAGCAACCCAGAGTTTTGAACCAGCATTGCTGTGTCCAAGAACCATTCAATGGAATGAAACTCTCGGAAGTTAGTTCATTTGTGACTTGTCCAAAACAATTGCATGATTCTATAATACTGCAAATTTGAAATCAGTAAAATATTATATCTAGCTCTAAATAAAAGTGTAGGGCTTACTTTTTCTAAGAATTTATATTTGTGAAAGGTATATTTGTGGGAACATTTGTGTTTTTTTGTTTTGTCTGCAAGGAAAGTAAGTACTCCCGCAGCAATTGCTGAATACACCTTGATAGATCACCACTTTTTCCTAAAAGCTCACAAGTCCAGTTAAAGGGAAAAACTCAGTAGCTTCTCTCTCCATTATTACTGTGCACTTAATTTGTGTAATTTAAAAAAATAATGTAGAAAAGCACATTCTGAGAACCAAGTCTCACCTACCTGAAGGGTGTAGGGGTCACCTGTTCCCCCCCCCAGGCCACCAGTGTCAATGTCTTGTGTGCCATTTCATGATCCACTCATGCAGTTACAAGTCTATCTCCACATTTGTTTGTAAAATGGGCTTAATAATAGTATTTATGGTCAGTAAAATTTTTGCATGAATTTAACTTAAAAAACAAAGAATTTAACATTGTAAGTGTTTAATCAATAGTCAATATAAGTTATTCGTATTTTCCAATGTTATCAAACTCTGTATCTATCCCTCAATGTGGAAGTAAAATTTATTAGGACTTCTATTTAGATTATTTTCCAAATTTTCAAGAAGATATGTACATAAATACAGGTATATATACATTTTTAACAGTGCCATTGTAGATTTAAGAAATTATACATTTTTTTTTCATTTTTATACCACCGAACAATTCTCCAAACAAAAAACAGATACATATACACACTCTGATAATGGATATAGTAATAATTATAAGTTTTATAAATTATAAATGTAATAGAACTCTTGAAAGTGTGTCTTGAAGAGCAGAAATCAAACTGAATTGTTAGTAGATTAAATAAGAAAGAAGAAAAGACAATGTATTATCCACATAAACATTGCATGTTCTCACATCGTCAGTGAAGTGAGGCAGGAGTTGGATGCGTGTGTTGACCCCACGTCAGAGTTAAGATGCTGAATTAACTGCAGAGAAATAAGGTAAGATCTGTAATCCCCAATCAGATCTTGGAGGAAGTTGGGGTAAAATTTCTGACATATTGGAGAAGATAATTATACATTTTGGAAGACCAGGCGATGTTTAAAACCATTTTGGGGGGGACAATCATACCTCTTCCAGGTCTGATGATTTCCATTACATGTTTTCAAGATCCTGAACAAGAACATATTTTTGGTAAATCCAAGGATACTTGTAAACCAACCAGTTCCTAAATTATGAAAATTGCCATTTTCTTTCAAAATGCAATGACGTAAAGGACTAAAAGTCAAGCTGCAACTGAACAATCCAGGGTTTGCAACTGTTACTTTCATTCTGTTCTTTGTCATGATGATTCTTTTAGTTTGAGGAGTATTCATCTTGGTACCACTAAGTGTTGAAACTCTCAGTACAGTTTGGAAGGATGGGATGTGGAGCTTACTGTTTTATCTTTTGTCATTTGACATCTGTAATTATTCTAGGGATCACTTTCTCTGGCCCAGATTTTAGCAGGACTGCACATATCGGACGTGTTTGGGGGATTTTTTTATTTATTTATTTTTGTTATTGTTTGAGACAGAGTCTCACTCTGTCATCCAGGCCAGAGTGCCATCAGCCTAGCTCACAGCAACTTCAAACTCTTGGGCTCAAGCAATCTTCCTGCCTCAGTTTTCTGAGTAGCTGGGACTACAGGCAACCATCACAATGCCTGGATTGCTTTTCTATTTTTAGTAGAGATGAGGTCTCCCTCTTGCTTAGGCTGGTCTCAAACTATTGAGCTCAAAGGATCCTCCCTCCCAGACCTCCCAGAGTGCTAGGATTACTGGCATTAGCTTGACTACATCTAGGACACTTAAAGAGGCGAATGATGTATCTTTTTAATATGGTTAGTGAAGAATACATTTAATAAATTTAAAATATTTTATTCTAGGGCAGTGCCTATGGCTCAATGGAGTAGGATGCTGCCTCCATATACTAGAGGTGGTGGGTTCAAGCCCAGACCTGACCAAAAACTGCCAAAAAAAAAAAAAAAATTATTCCAGACCTCTGATCTGGATACTTGGAAGAGAATTGTAAGAGGGAAATGTGAGAAAAAAACTTTAAAACTTGTGTTTTTGTTCATGGAATAAAAGTATTTAACAAGCAACACATCAGTATACAAAAACACTTAGCTTATAGATCACCTTTAAAAACCAGAATACCTGTTGACAAGTCAGTATAGATTCTTATTTTTATTTAAAAAAATTAAAGGTATGATCAGACAAAATCTTGATAACTAGGATCTATAGAGAACTCAAATTAATCCACATGAAAAAAGCCAACAATCTAATATATCAATGGGCAAGAGACATGAATAGAACCTTCTCTAAATAAGACAGATGAATGGATAACAAACATATGAAAAAATGCTCATCATCCCTAATTATTAGAGAAATGCAAATCAAAACCACCCTGAGATACCATCTAACCCCAGTGAGAATGGCTCACATCACATAATCTCAGAACTGCAGATGCTGGCGTGGATGTGGAGAGAAGGGAACCCTTTTACTCTGCTAGTGGGACTTCAAACTAATGCAACCTTTTTGGAAGAAAATATGGAGAACCCTCAAAGAACTCAGGCTAGACCTCCCATTTGATCCTGCAATCCCATTACTAGACCTCTCCCCAGAAGGGAAAAAATCCTTTTATCATAAGGACACTTGCACTAGACTGCTTATTGCAGCTCAATTTACAATCGCCAAAATGTGGAAACAGCCTAAATGCCCACCAACCCAGGAATGGATTAACAAGCTGTGGTATGTGTACACTATGAAA
>CAUYRH010068302.1:0-19129 GCA_963574655.1 Perodicticus potto
TGGCATCACAGCTCACAGCAACCTCCAATTCCTGGGCTCAAGCAAGTCTCTTGCCTCTGCCTCCCAAGTAACTGGGACTGCAGGCACCCGCCACAACGCCCGGCCATTTTTTGGTTGCAGCTGTTATTGTTTGGCGGGCCCGGGCTGGATTCGAACCTGCCAGCTCAGGTGTACGTGGCTGGCGCCTTAGCCCCTTGAGCCACAGGTGCCAAGGCGAGAAATTTTATTTTTTAAAAGATTATAAACTTTTACTTTTTGAGACCGAGTCTTTTCTATCACCCCAGCTAGAAAGCAGTGACATCATCACAGCTCACTGTAACCTCAAACTCCTGGGCTCAAGTAATCCTCCTTCCTGAGCCTCCTACCACTACAGCCAGCTAAATTTTCTATATTTAGCAGAAATGAGAAATTTTATAAGAAGATATACAACATTCCATAAATAACTTAAATGACCCCATAGTAGTAATAATTCTAAAATAGTATCCAGACATATGCTTCTTAGAAGTCAATAGACCCAGAGAGGCGCCTGTGGCTAAGCGAGTAGGGCGCCGGCCCCATATACCGAGGGTGCTGGGTTCAAACCCGGCCCTGGCCAAACTGCATCAAAAAATAGCCGGGCGTTGTGGCAGGCGCCTGTAGTCCCAGCTACTTGGGAGGCCGAGGCAAGAGAATCGCCTAAGCCCAGAAGCTGGAGGTTGCTGTGAGCTATAACTGCACAGCACCCTACCAAGGGTGACAAAGTGAGACTCTGTCTCTGAAAAAAAAAAAAAGAAGTCAACAGACCCAGAACATTTCATGACCATTTTTTTTTTCTCCCAGCTTTGGCAGTGGCCAGGCTTGAACCCCACCCACCCACCCCCCATATATGGGGCCGGCGCCCTACCCCTTGAGCCACAGGCGCTGCCCAGAAATAGTCCTTTTTTTTTTTTAGTGACAAATTTTTAAGGACTGAATAATTCTCATCCTCAAACTGTTGTACATATCTGTTAACAAAACAAGAATGAAAGAAACTAGAACTTGCTTGTTCAGATGGAAAGAACTACATTCAAATTTCACCCCAACTAAAATATAAATTGTAGATTGGACAAGCAGCATTAAGATATAATGTAAATTGTCAATAAACAATCTAAGACCTCCAGCTCTCTAACAAGCAGGAAAATAGAAATGAGGTAATTTTACATCCATAAGAGTGGGGAAAAAATTGTAGCTCCTGACATCAAATGTGGTCAGAATAGCTAGCTATACATAGCTATTTGCCTGCATTAATCGTGATAGGAGTATAAAGTGATATGGGCACTTTTAAGAATGCTGTGACAAAAGCTATTGATGCTACAGAATTTGAAGTCTGTAGTAGTCCTGTAGAGTGCACCAGAGGAACTGAGCTGTACTGTAATTCCCTGAAAGGCCAAGTGTGAGTAGATTGGGATGGGGTGCGGAGTGTCACCTGGTTCAGACAATCCCACCAGGCAGTTTGCTACTTGCTCACAGGCTTCCCAAATATCCTCTTACCAGGAAGGGCACTCCCAGATACAACTAAGACTACAGAAATGTGAATTTCTATCTGAAACTGTGACACGAATGGTGTCCAGGAAGATGTATGAGTGGTAAAACACTGTGAAGCCTCCAGGCTGTTCCCCGTGCTGTAACATTCCCATCAGCCAATGTCTGGAGGTGCCCACACCAACTACTGTGGAACAGCAGGGGCCTAACCTACTCTCTCATGTGGGAGAGGGGGCCCACACCTAGGCAAAGCAGGATGGCCACGCTTGCCATGAGGGTGGGAGGAAAGCATTGTTGTTGTTTCTTTTTTTTTGTAGAGACAGAGTTTCACTTTATCGCCCTCAGTAGAGTGCCGTGGCATCACACAGCTCACAGCAACCTCCAAGTCCTGGGCTTAGGTGATTCTCTTGCCTCAGCCTCCCGAGTAGCTGGGACTACAGGCGCCTGCCACAACGCCCGGCTATTTTTTGTTTTTGCAGTTTGGCCGAGGCTGAGTTTGAACCCGCCACCTTCGGCATATGGGGCCGGCACCCTACTCAATGAGCCACAGGCACCACCTGGGAGAAAAGCTTTGTAAACCAAGTACTTTCCCTTCTCATTTGCCTTGTCTTTCCTTTACCTTTCAACTATCTACACGAGAGACAAATGACACTGGGCTGTTCTACATAGGAGGACATAGGAGGCCTGTAGCGATGACTGGGAAGAAGGAAGTTGGGATGATACTTTTCTTGAAGAGTCTTCACCTGGCCTGTTAGAACACAACCCCCATCTCTGAAAATATTCTCTGGAGGTAGAACAGCACAGCCTGGGCACCAGGGCACCCACATGACCTGGGCCCTGCTACTCGACCTTACCAAATGAAGACTTCCCCTGATGGACCTCCCCTTAAGCCACAGGAGTCTCGTGAATGGTGCTAGCCCCTACCACTGCCCAAGCATCAGCAAGGGAGTGTGAATCTTTGCAGGGATTTTATTCTCGGTGGAGGAGCTTGGGAGAACAACAATATTGTACAGGACATCCTGATACAGAGAAAAAGGCAGAATGCTGTTGATATCCAAGTGAAGGCTTGCATGCACGTGAGGAACATGGGCTTCACCTGTAGCTCCACGTGCCTCTCCTAGGTCAGATCCACAAAATCAGCAAGGGCTTTGGATGCCGTACCTTATTAAGGTTCAGAATATGGAAGAAGTTCTTGGCATTCTGCTGGGAAAGCTGGACTCCTTCTTCTGCAGTCAAGCAGCTGTCACATGCCAGGCAGTCACTCAAGAGTATCTTGGCATCAGCTAACTTATGGAATTCTCCAGTCTACAAAAGAAAGGTGACAGGAAAGACTCTTCAACAAACACTCTTCAAAGTGCTTCTATAGGGAGGTGAGCAGCTGTTCTTCCTCAGATCATGTCTGTCCACACCCTCCCCATGCCTGGTGTGCCACTGTCCCAGCCCTACACTGCCATCACCCTTCAGGGCCCACTCCACTAATCCTTCCCCACCTGCTGTCACCCTAACAAGTGACCAGCCAGGGCGCCTGCTTAGGCTATGCACACCCCATTATCTCATCTCTCCACAGTCCTAGGAGGGAAGTAACCCTACTTCTCATGTCATTGATAAGGAAACAGAGGCTTACAGGGATTAGCTATCTGGCCAAAGTGACGCAACTGGAAGGCAAGTGTGGAAGGGGTCCGGGACCCAGCTGCTCTGGAGCACTGGCCCCAAATGGCTCCAGGACTCCCGACCTCTCTTCCACCTGTGGCCAGTTCTCTGGGTGCTTGTCTAGGTCCCACTGCTCCCTAAGCTCTAGTCTCCACAATGGAGTGCTAGGAGACAGGGGAAACAGATAAATCTCTAAATATCACATGAGGACTACTAAACTTAGAGAGAGGTTCGGTGCCTGTGGCTCAATGGGCTAAGGCGCCAGCCACGTACACCTGAGCTGGCGGGTTTGAATCCAGCCCGGGCCCGCCAAACAACAATGACGACTGCAACCAAAAAAAAAAAAAAAAAAAAAAAAACAAAAAACAGGCCGGGCATTGTGTCGGGTGCCTGTAGTCCCAGCTACTTGGGAGGCAGAGGCAGGAGACTCGCTTGAGCCCAGGAATTAGAGGTTGCCGTGAGCTGTGATGCCACAGCACTCTATCCAGGGTGACAGCTTGAGGCTGTCTCAAAAAAAAAAATAAAAATAAAAAAATAAACTTAGAGAGAAAATCTATTACCTGCCTCCTCCCTCATGCTGTAATTCTCCATTTATAAAATTAGTACCAGTACTTTCTTATTTTTTATTATTTCAGATTATGATGAGGGTACAATTAGGTTATAATGTTTGCATTTGTTAGGTAAAGTCCCTGTTGTAGCTGTGTCCCACACCCAAGAAGTGTGCTACATACCCTTACATTGTGCCCATTACGTGGGAGCTCACCCATCCCCTTCCTGCTTCCCTCTCAAAGAGAATTGAGTTTTTCTGTTGTATGGATGTCTATTAGTCTACTGGCCTCATATTACAGTAGAATATTCTTCATATTTTTCTTTCTTTTTTTTTTTTTTTTTTTTGAGACAGAGCCTCAAGCTGTCACCCTGGATAGAGTGCTGTACCATCACAGCTCACAGCAACCTCCAATTCCTGGGCTCAAGCGAGTCTCCTGCCTCTGCCTCCTAATTAGCTGGGATTACAGGCGCCCGCCACAACGCCCAGCTATTTTTTGGTTGCAGCTGTCGTTGTTTGGCGGGCTGGGCTGGATAGAACCCGCCAGCTCAGGTGTACGTGGCTGGCGCCTTAGCCTGTTGAGCCACAGGCGCTGAGTCAGTATCAGTACTTTCCAAGAGAAGAAGTGACTTTAAACTTTCCCGCACTACATCTTCCTCTTGCTCAAATGGAGATAATGGTAGCCATTACCTAAAATGCTCACCCCAAGCATGCAGTGAGATTGCACTTTACTCAGTGCCAGATTCAGAATATGTACCAAATAAACACGAACCATTACTACTAGCCAAACGGAAATTAAAAACAAAAAATGAATTAGAACAAAACCTAGAAGAATAAAATTTTAGGTAACTTCGTAAGTTACTTATTTCAATCTCCATTTCACAGAATGGAACTTTCCACTAAATATTTAAAGTTTAAATATTACGGCACTGTTTCTTTGCTCCCAATGCAGCCTGCTTTGGCTCAGTGTGTTCTAAGCACGTCTGTGCGGCCAACGGCCCGTCCTGCCGGGGCTTCAGGCCTTTGGGTTTCCTCTGCAACCGCAGGAAGGGTGACAGGAGAGCCCAAGACGAAAACAGACAACACGGGATTTGCTCCAGTCCAGCACGAACCGGAGTCTACTTGCCTCTCTGTCTTCGGGAGCCGGACTGGGCGTTTCCTCTGACACATTCTCTTGGTCATCTGTTTTTGTTTTTTTAATACATTCCTTAAATAGACAAGGAAACATTATTAAATAACAACTTTCTATCATTTAAACAGTCCGACCGGTTAACCACACGTCTAGAAGTACATGCACTATGCACTAAAGGACACAGGATTCTGCACGCGCAGGGCCCGGCAACCAAGCCGCAGCTCCGCGGGCTCCCAGGGGCACCGCGCGTGCTCCGAGCGGGCCCGGGCTCCCGCCCGTCCGCGTCCTGACCCACACAGCGAAGCTTACAGCCACGCTCCCGTCAACACTGGTGTTTACTGTGCCCCTGGGTGGGGACACAGGTGTTTTTCTGTATTTCTAGATCCTTCGGTTTCAGAGATATCCTGAGGGCTGAGGAAAAGGTGCACCAGCGCCGCGAGGGCTGCGAAACCCAAAGATCGAAGCGAACACCGCGCCCCGCGGTCCCCTGGGGGCAGCCGGCCGGGCCAGCCTCCTGGAACCCCTGTCCCCTGGCACGGCCCGCCACGCCCGGACCCCCGGAGCCCCGGGCGTCCCGCTTCGTCCGGCCCCAGCCCGGCCCGGCACGCCCCGCCTCCTGGAGCCCCGGGCTTCCCGCCGCGGGGACGTCTAGCGGCCGGCTTCCGTAGGCGCGGCGCCCACCTTCCGCGTACAGTGCTCGCACTTCATCTGGAGCCGGCGGGCGCGAGGCCACCGCCTAGACCTAACCGGGGCACTGGAGGACGCGGACGCCGCCGGCTCTCCACCCTTTGTTGTACTCCTCCAGTTCGGCGCGGATCCGCCCTCAACAGTTGAGTTCCGCCAATCAGAGCGCCGACGTAGAGCAAGCCACACCTCTGGTCCAATAGGGGCGTGCAGGGGGCGGTGAGTCCCCCATCCCGGCGCTGTTTGGGCCCTGGGAAGATCCGGTGCCGGCGCCGGAGCCAATCGGAGTGAGCTGGACGGTGCGTGGCCTCGGCCGGGCTCTCCTTTCTCCACGCCTCGGGGACCCCGGGCCACTATTTACGGCGGTTTTCGTTTCGCTCGGTCCAGCAGAGGGCGGCTAAGCTGCTTCACGAGGGAATGGGGTGCGCGCAGGCTGTCCGGAAGGCCCGAGCCGTGGGTTCCGAGCGCTCGGCCAGGCAGGCACTGAGCCGCCATCGCCTTCACGCGGCGTGTCACGTAGCCCGGCAGGGCGGCAGCGAGCATGCGCGACCGCTCGGACGACCACGCGGACCCAGTCGAGCACGAGGGCGGGCTTCGTGGCGTCCCCAGGCGCTTCCACCAGGTGCTCCATTCGGGCCTTCTATTTGGCAAAGCAGAAAGCCCTGTTTCTCCCAAAAATTTCCTTTCTGTAACAAAACTTGCGTCACACGTAGGACTATAATAGGAATGCTGGTCTCTTTGTTAAGTGTAAACTTGGTATGGAGTCCGGGCTGCTCATTATAGGAAGCTCTGAAAAGAGGGGTAAGAACAGCCTGCATGAGTTCATTGTGATAGAAAAACTAGTAGGTGACGATGTCAGACGCCAGCAGTTCTCAGGACCCCCATCTTATACCCTTTATTTTTTTTTCTTTTATTTTTCTTTTCTCCTTCCTCCCTCCCTTTTTTGACAGTCTTCCTCTGACTCTGTGGCTAGAGTGCAGTGGTATCAGCCTAACTAATGGCAACCTCAAGTAGCTGGGACTACAGGAGCCGGCCACAACGTTCTATTTTTAGTAGAGCTGGGTCTCAGTCTTGCTCAGGCTGGTCTCCAACTTCTGAGCTCCAGGGATCCTCCTGCCTTGGCCTCCCAGAGTGCTGTCATTACAGGTATTAGCCACTGCGTGCTATAGCTTTCCTTTTCTTTCTTTCTTTCTTTTTTTTTTTAATTGTTGGGGATTCATTGACCTTTTCTTTCTTAAAAACCAAAGAGAAAACGGCAGAAGGAGCGAGCCATAGCCTGCAGCAGAACTGGCAGAAAGAGAGCTAGTGGTAGCAGTACCATCATGCTTAAAGCTGTGACCCTGATTGGAGGCTCTCAGAAGGGGACTAGCTTCAGGCTTGTCTTTTCAGGTGCCCAAACCACTGTTTCTTGTAGCTGGAGTCCCTATGATCCCGCACCATATTGAGGCCTGTGCCCAGGTCCCTGGGATGCAGGAGGGTCTACTTATTGGCTTTTATCAACCAGATGAGCCCCTTACCCAGTTCTTAGAAGCTGCCCAGCATAACCTTCCAGTCAGGTACCTAATCAGGAATCTGCACCCCTGGGCACAGGGGGTTGTCTCTACCATTTTCAGGACCAGATCCTGGCTGGAGGCCCCGAGGCTTTCTTCATGCTCAATGCTGATGTCTGCTCCGACTTCCCCTTGAATGCTATGTTGGCTGCCCACAGATGAGACTGTCATCCTTTCTTACTCCTGGGCACCACGGCTAACAGGACACATTCCCTCAACTGTGGCTGCATTGTTGAGAATCCACAGACTCATGAGGTCCTGCATAATGTGGAGAAACCCAGCACATTTATCAGTGACATCATCAACTGCGACATCTATCTCTTCTCCCCTGATGCCCTGAAACCTCTTCAGGATGTCTTCCAGCTCAATCAGCAGGATGGGCAACTGGAGGACTCTCTAGGCTTGTGGCCGGGGGCAGGTACCATCCGCCTGGAACAGGATGTGTTCTCAACCCTGGCAGGACAGGGCCAGATATATGTGTACCTCACTGACAGTATCTGGAGCCAGATCAAGTCTGCAGGTTCAGCCCTCTATGCCTCCCGCCTCTATCTGGGCCATTATGAATTCACTCACCCAGAACGGCTGGCCAAGCATACCCTAGGAGGTCCACAAATCAGAGGAAATGTTTACATCCACCCAACAGCTAAGGTGGCCCCATCGGCTGTGCTGGGCCCCAATGTCTCCATTGGCAAAGGGGTGACGGTGGGTGAGGGTGTACGTCTCTGGGAAAGCATTGTCCTTCGTGGAGCTACGTTACAGGAGCACACATGTGTCCTGCATGGCATTGTGGGCTGGGGAGCACCGTGGGACGCTGGGCCTGCGTGGAGGGTACCCCCAATGACCCCAACCCCAATGACCCCCGAGCCCACATGGACTGTGAAAGCCTCTTCAAGGACGGGAAGCTTCTGCCTGCCATCACCATCCTAGGCAGCTGCGTCCGGATCCCTGTGGAGGTGCTCATCCTGAACTCGATTGTTCTGCCACACAAGGAGCTGAGCCGAAGCTTCACCAACCAGATCATCCTCTGAGGGGGGCTGCCAGAGGCCCCCTCAACTCCCACCCACGCCTCTGGAGGCTGCTGTGTTTGGCCAGCCTCTGTTCAGGAAAGACCAGAGGAAGCTAGGCAGGACCTTCACATTCCGGGAGCAGTGTGGGTGGCCCAGGACTCCTAGCTTCCCTCCCCACTCCCTAATAAACCCGGTGAACCTTGGAGCCAGAAAAAAAAAAACAAAAAAACACATCCTCACCTTTGGAGGTCATGGAAGGTAAATAAATATTTAAGGCTATTCCAGTTCTAGAAACTTTTTGATTTTTTTCCCCTTGAAATATTTATAGAGCTTTCATCCAGCTTTTTACAAACACACCAGTACAATCCAGAAAGCAACTCTCAGCATCTCCCTGCAACTTTCAGCATGAATGAGGGGATAATTAAAGTAGTCATTTATTGTTTTTGAGACAGAGTCTCACTTTGTCAACCCCAGTAGAGTGCTGTAACGTAATAGCTCACCACAACCTCAAACTCTTGGGCTAAAGCTATTCTCTTGCCTCAGCCTCCCAAACAGCTGGGACTACAGGCCCGTCACAACGCTGGCTTTTTTTTTTTTTTTTTTAAGAGATGAGGGGTTGGGTGGCACCTGTGGCTCAGTGAGTAGGGCGTTGGCCCCATATACCAAGGGTGACGGGTTCAAACCCAGCCCCGGTCAAACTCCAACAAAAAAATAGCCAGGCGTTGTGGTGGGCATTTGTAGTCCCAGCTACTCGGGAGGCTGAGGCAAGAGAATCGGCTAAGCTCAGGAGTTGGAGGTTGCTGTGAGCTGTGTGATGCCATGGCATTTCACTGAGGGCAATAAAGTCAGACTCTGCCTTTACAAAAAAAAAAGTCATCTCCAAAGGGACTTTCTGAATCCCCCACTCCCCCCCCTCCCCGTCTCTATGGCTTCTGTTAAAGACAGAAGATTTATAGCCTACCAAAATTTATATGTTGGGGTGGAATCTCCACTGATAATATTTGGGGTGGGGCTTTTGTGAGGTAATTAGATCATGAATAAGATTAGTACCATAGGAAGAGACACAGTAGAGATGCTCTCTGTCTCCACATGAGGAGATAGCAAGAAGGCATCTACTTGCAAACCAGGAGGAGGGCCCTTATCTGGCACCTTGCTTTTAAACTTCCTAACCTCCAGAAGTGTGAAAAGTAAATTTCCTTTGTTTAAGCCACCTAGTCCATGATCTTTGTGTTAGAGTAGCCTGAACTGAGGCAGCTCCCACAAGCCCTGGAATTTCCCCCATTACAGGCCCTATCTAACTATATGCGATGGCTTCATTGCTCATCTGCCTCACATCAGGTTCACATTTCTGCCTGTCACTGTGCCCAGGCATGGAGTCTGGTATAGAAAGGGCACTTGACAATGTTAGAGGTAGGCTAGCTGGCCCCACATATCAGGTATAAACACAGAGAAATGATCTTTATGCACATGAGGTCACTGTGACCTCATGTGCAGGGTGAAGACAGTGTGACCTTCTCCTATCACAGTTAATTTAAGAAGGGAGCCATATGGCTATCCCCTAGCCTATGCCAGAGGGTTTAAGCAAGAATGTTGCTCAAAAGGAGTGGCTCTGAGGGCAAGAGAGGGAAGCTCAGGCCACAGACAGGTGCCAACACAGGCATCACAGGAAGTTCCCTGTTTCCCAAGAGCAAACAGATGGTGAGAGAAGTCAAGGAAGCAGGTTCAAACCCGACATGGTCCTGACTCAGGGATGTTCACAGGAAGACTAAGGTGAGGGGGTTATGACCACCAAAGTTGAAGACAGGGAAACAGAAACACAGGGAAGGACTGGCCAAGCTGAAGGTTCTCATGGTGAACCCCTTGCAGGATCTGCAGACGTGGAATGAAATGAATTATTTCCTGCTGGATAGTCCTTTGGGGAGGCAGGAAGAGGGAAGCACCCCTGGATCTCATGTTCCCTCTGTCCCACCTGGGAATCCAGAGGCTGGAGATGAGACAAAAAGGCAGAGCCAAAGACAAGGAGAGGCCAAGTCAGAAAAAGGAATGAAAGATAGTGAAAGAGTCCAAGAAAAGTGTCAGACAGTGAGTCAGAGAGTGGGGGAGGGGCCCTCAGCAGCTACCCAGGAATCAAGATCCTGACCATGGCTCTGTTCCCAGGGTGAGCACAGCCCCCTTCTAGGGTCCTGGAGGAAGGAAAGGCAATTCCCAGGAGCTGGCTCAGACAGAAATACCACACCCTCTGGAGCCCCAGAGACAGGCCCTGAATCAAAGAGAACCAGGCTTCTTCCGGGATCTGACAGAGCCCTGAGAATCAGGAGGCCCTCCTGCCACCACACACCAGGATGGGGGAGGGTAGGCACGCCCCTCACTGCACTGTGAATCCAGGAAGGTCACCTTACCCCCCACTCCTCCACCCTCCAAGCAACCAAGGGCTGCTTAAGGGAGGAGGGGTATCTCTAGGCCTCAGAAAAGCCACAGCAACTCTTCTGCCTACCTCCGCAGTCCCACCAAAGTCCCAGCCCCCAGCGGGAGCTGATCTTAGGGAGGGGTCACCTTTAGCTGCCTCCACCCCCCTCCAGGAATCTGAAGAATGTGTCCTTTAACCTCAGAGCCCCAGGCCTTGGCCAGTCCCCCCCAAACACCTAGGGTCACATGACCCCAGGCCATCAGGAACTACTTCCTGGGAGAAAGGGAGGGCATTTCTAAGTACCTCTGGCCCCCACTGAAAAACCAGCCTGGGCAGCCCAGAGAGGGCAGACAGGAAGCCTTGGCACCCCTCCCCCACCCATCCCTCTGAAAGTGATCTCAGGGGAGGGGACAGTTCCTCAGCCTTGGCCTCCAGGGCCTGGCACTGGGGAGGTGCCAAATGTTTGCTGGCTACATGATGCACTGGCTTCTGCAGAAGGGAAAATTGCACCTGACAATGACCACCTCCTCCACCTAAGCGGAGCCTCCTTTGCTCTCTCATTCATTCATTCAACAAATATTTATTGAGCTCCCATGATGAGCTAAGCACTGGCAGGCACTCTGCATACAGTGAGCAAGACCTACACAAATGCCTGCTCTTTTGAAGGCAAGTTAAGTGGGGAGGAGAACCACAGTGCAGGGTGCTGGGACGTAGGGTTGGGGGGGTTGGACAGGAGTGGTACAGCTGGGGATTCAACAAGGTGAAGGACTTGAGGAGGTAAAACCAGTGGGGGAGGGGCGGCCAGAGAGAAGGCAGAGCTCCAGGACAGGCTTTAGCCTGAGGGCAAGCGAAGCCACAGAAAGGTTTTAGTAGGGAGTGACAATACCAGATTTGCATTTCCTAAAGATGGCTCAGCAATGGGACTGAAGGGGGTGTGGCCTTTGGGGGTGCAGCCAGGTGAGTAGACAGGTCAAAGACACAGGAGAAAAACAGTGGAGTCGGAGAGCAAAGACAGTCGACTTGGAGAGGGAAGCCAGTGGAGAAAGAAGGCAAGGCTATCAGGATTTGGGGGTGGGGGAAGTGATGAGTTACCCTCCAGAGGACTATGAGACTCTGAATGGAGGCGTTGGGTGGGCATCGGGAGCCGGGGCGGGACCTCCTGGTGTCAGGAGTGTGGGCTTTGGCTGTGTGATTGTGCCGGGGAGCGAGAGTGATTAAGTTCGTGATGTGGGCATCTTAACAGTGCGTGCCTGAGAAAGGGCCCCAGGGGAGGGGAAACTGAGGAAGGGGAGGAATACGTGCCAGGAAGGGAATAGAGTGCGTGGGAGAGAGCCTACGTGTGCCAGGGGATGGCCGATGTAGCAGCGCCAGTGACTCACAGCGGTGGCCTCTGCGTGTGACGGTGACTGACAAACAGGTGAGCGTACGACACAATCCCTCCTCTCCCTCCCTCCCAGGGTCCGTGACTCACTGAGCCTCACTCTTGGCTCATGCCTCCACTCCCTCCCTGACCCCAGCTGGCCGGGGGCGCTTGGCACACGCCACCGCCCGTGCACCCTCCCCGGGGGGAGTTCGGGAAGGAAGGCGACAAATGTCACCTGCTCTTGCCACGCGAGTAACTTCTGAAAAGTTCTCAGGCAACTGGGTCAAAAGGAAACTCACTCACGGACGCGCGCACCCGTCACCTGGCCGCCAGCAAGCAACCCTCGCTCGGCTGCCAACCGCAATGAACTCGGGGCGCCGTGACTTCTTGGGGTAACCGAAGCAAAGAGGGGGGAGGGGAGCCGAAAACCGGCGACTCCCGTCTTCCAGGCTCCCAGCCCCGGGCTTCGGCGGTGGCGAGAAGTCTGGGGCTGAGGTAGGCTGGGCTGCTCCAACCCCGGGGTCCGTTCAGAGTGCGGGGGAGCGAATGGCAAGGGCTGGAGCAGCGGTGCCACTAGAGCTGGGCGTCCCCTCCCCAAAGTCCAGTCCAGCCGGGCTCGGGTCTCCTCAGCGCTCACCTGTGATCCGGACTCTCGCCAAGGGCACCAACGCAACCCGGGTCCCAGCCGGGGATGGCCCCAGTTCCGCGACTCTGTGCGCTCGGCTGGGCAGCCGTCGGTCTAGCTGCCCCTAGCTCTAAGCGTCCGGCAGCGGCGGCGGCAGCGGGAGACAGGCTGCGCGCGGCCCCGCCCGCCGCTCCGCCCTCCTCGTCAGTGGAAAACTCCGGGACTCACGGCGCTGACGCACGCCGGGCCTCCCTCCAGGCCGCCTGGCAGCCCCGCCCCGGAGGCACCGCCTCCTCCCCCGCCTGGAGCTCTGAGCTGCGGCCGCAGGGCCTCCCTGCGGACTCTGACCCCGCGGCGGCTCCTCTGCGGCCCTCCTCCCCCAGCCCACTCCTCGCTGTTCCCCGCCCCGCCTCCTGCACGGTTGCAACTGGTGCAGATGTTCCAAACCCTCAGAGCCTGGTCGTAAAGATCTCCACCTTGCCCCACCGCCTCCGCTTACAGATGAGTTGACTGAGGTCCGGAGCAGCTCGGAACTCCTTACGGCCACCGGGCTAAACAGTGGCGGAGCTAGGTCTCTTAAAAGCTCCCACCCCCACCCCACCAGAGACAGGTTATAAACGTTCCTTTCTCTTCCCCTACCCTATCACCCACTCTAAGATCCGCCGGAAAAGTAAACTGTGACTGGAGATGAATCTGGGTGTGTGGGAAACGGGTAAGGGGCAGAGGAAAGGATGTCATCCGTAGGCCTGACCTTCACCTCTGCCTATGGACCAGAGAGTTACCTGCATTAGTTCTGAGCTGGGGGTGCTGGGAACCAGTTTCCCCAACACCATCCTACCTGTCCTTTTTTTAAAAAAAAAAGAGGGGGGGGGATTTCTTCCAGGCCAGACCCTGGCCACTTAAAATGGCCCACTGCTTTCTTTGCTCCCGCCAAGGCCTGACCTGACCCAGGGCCACCCTTCCCTGTGCCACCTGCCCGGCAGCCAAGTCCTGGCCCAGGAGTCCAGCCTGAGCCCCACTTCCCAACCGCAGGTCTGATTCTACCCATCACCTTGAGCGTTTCCACCCTCACACTTTTGCTGCAGCCGTTCGTCTCGCCTGGAATGTCTTTTTGCCCTGTCTGCTTACCAGAATCGCAACGCGTTTAAGGGCTCAGCTTGCACTGCCTCCTCCGGGGAGCCTTCGAGGGAGCCTGACCCTCCCCCTCCCAGTACTGCTCCCGCTGCATTCTGGGTTCTTCTGCCTGTCCTAGATGAATACTGTCAGCCACTAGCCCAGCCCTCGGGATTCCATTCTACCTTCCTCCAGGTGGGGGGTGGGAGTGACCTCCTATCTTGAATGGCATTTAGAATACAGAAGATGGCGAGAGCCCCCCTTCAGCCACAGGTGTGTATATAGAGGGGGCTAAGAAGGGGTCTACCCACCCTTTCCCTTTCCGTGAAGAACAATAGGAGGAAAGCAGGTTGGGACAAAAAGTCCCTGTCCTTCCTGATGCGTTGAGTGTGTGTGTACCTGGGGGCCAGCAGGGGGCCAGCAGGGGGAGGTTTCTGGGCAGCTGGAGCAAGCTTCCAATGGCTTCCCAATGCCTTCTGGATGAAGCCTCAACTCTGTGGGGCCTACAGAGCCAGAATAATCTGGCCCTTGCTCACCTCTGCAATCTCACCTCTCTATTCATAGCCCCATTCCTCACTCCCTTCCCTGTCTGTTCCCATGTCATTGTGTATGTCCTTTTTTTCTTGTGCTTTTAACATTAGTCCTGCCCATGAAGTATTTGTTCCAGATTCATCTCTACACTCCTGCCTAACACCCTTGATATCTGCAGCCCTGTTTGCCAGTGATCTATTCTCGAGTGTGTTGTGGTTCAAACTTTCAAGGGTGCTGTGCTTCACCTGCACCTGCCTTTTACCCACTTAGTTGTGTGGTTTCTTATGCATTTTCTTATATATTGTCTGAGTTGAACTTGATTATCCCTCTATCCCCAATGCTTGGTAAGAACTTGCTGAGTAAATTAAATGTATCTAATAAATGGGTAAAAATTGCTAGGGCCCCAGGTGAAGGCAGGGCTGGAGGTGTTGACGGCGGTGAGAGGGATCCTCAACACAGCATGTTGAAGCTATGGTGTAGCTGAGATTGCTCAGGAAGGAGTTTAAAGGCCATAAGCTGGGTGTCAGTTGCTAGAGATGACTCAGCTCTCAGGGCTTTAAGGGGCAGCCCCCCAGGCCACCCATATACCACTACTACCCTTAGTCACTCAGCCACGCTCTCCCTGCTACTGCCAGCTAGAGACCTCAGTTGTCCCAAAGAATCCTTTCCACTGCCTCCTTTCCTGAATGTGTCTAATCTCCAGGCCAGGTCTTCAACAGAAAGGGGGTTTTTATGATACCTAGAAATGAAGTTCTATTTGGGTTTCTGTCCCTGGCTACCTGTATCCCTCTCTCACACTTGTTGGCCTTCAGCTTTCCAATCTGTAAAATGGGAGCATTGAACCAGAGACTCCCCTAGCTTCAGCATTCCTTAAACTCAATTTCTAAAAGATGTTACCTGCTGGTAAAGGAACTGGGCAGGGTTGGGCACTACTCAGGCTGCCTAGGTTTGCATCCTTTGGGGCTATGTATTGGGAAAACCAGATAAGACAAATCAGGGCAGGGAGTTGACAAGGGTTGGGGTACAGGCTTAGAGCAGGAAGCCAAATGGGTAATGAAGTTTAGGGAGCAGGAGGAGAGAATAAGGGAAAATATTGGAGAATAAAAAGAATTAAATAAGTGATGTGTTTTCTCCAGAAAATCATCTCCCTGTCCTGGGATGAGTTCACCAGATGTTCCCCAGATGTTGCTGGTGAATGGGAAACATCTCCCTCTGGGATCCCAACTGAGCTCTTCCTGTTCATGGGGAAATGGTCTAGTCCAAGGCAATGAGGGTGGGATCTGAAGCAGCATCCATCTGTGGCTACGGGGCATATAAGCAGAAACACACCCACACATCCTCAGGGAATTTCTGAATACTTGGAAGAGTCCCACAAGTTTCTCAAACATTCAACATCCATGGACCACCCATTTTAGGTAAATAAAAATTATCACTAATTTTAAAAGTGAAATTAATAATCTATTCCCATCAGTAAGACTAAAATCAAAAGGACTAACTACTAAATGTGACAAGATTGAGAATTAACCAGATCTGTCACATATTGTTGATGGAAGAGTGAATTGACACAATTATCTTAGAAAAGAATTTCACAGTACCAACTAAGGGTAAACATAGGTAAACTATGATCTTGTAATTCCACCCCAAGAGAAACAAGATGCTTACATCCACTGAAGACATTTATAAGAATGTTACAGTCGTTTTATGTATAAAAGCTCCAAATTGAAAATAACCCAGATGTCCACTAATAGGGGAATAGAAATAGACTATGATTTATCATACAATGTATTATTATATAGCAATGGAAAAGGACAGATTATTGGCTCGGCGCCTGTGGCTCAATGGGCTAAGGTGCCAGCCACGTACACCTGAGCTGGCAGGTTCGAATCCAGCTGGGGCCCGCCAAACAACAATGACGGCTGCAACCAATAAATGGCCGGGCATTGTGGTGGGCACCTGTAGTCCCAGGTACTTGGGAGGCAGAGGCAGGAGACTTGCTTGAGCCCAGGAATTGGAGGTTGCTGTGAGCTGTGATGCTGGGTTTGAATTCGCCACATCCAACATATGGGGCCAGCGTCCTACTCCTTTGAGCCACAGGCGCTGCCCTAGGAAGTGGGCTCTTAATAAAAGTTCCACACCCATTTCTCTCTGTCTCATGCACCTACTTGCCATGTAATGCCTATGAACTGATCTTCACTAGTCCATGCTTTTGGACTTCATAGTCTCCAGAACTTGAACCAAATAAATTTCTTTTCTTTATAAACTACCCAATCTGTGCTATTCTGCTATAGTAGCAAAAAATGGACTAAGACATACAATAGCTTAAAACATCTTAAAATCCTAAAAACATTATATTGAGTAAAAGAAGCCAAGCACAAAAGAGTAAGGACTATAATCTCATTTATTTAAATGATGTTTAAAAACAGGTGAACGAAAACTTGATGATAATGTTGCCTTTAGGGTGCTGATAAGGAAAGGGCCTAAAAGAGCCTTTGGGTGTGCTGGAGAGGTTCGATATCTTGGTCTGGATAGTGGTTGGATGGGTGTAAATATTCAAGTTCTTTGGGATTTGTTTACTGTAAGCTTTTCCCCAATTAAAAAAAGAGGAAAAAGAAGGAGGAGGAATGACAATTATAGGGCCATAATTGTGAAAAGGAGGCTAGTGTTTTCAGCCTCCCACCAATAAGCCTACACCTGCATCACAGGGATACCTATAGTCCACTGGTCAAGTTCAAGTATTTAGAGTCCTCCATCTGAATTAGTGTTCCAATGGTCTGGAGAGTTTTCCAACACCTACAACCAATTCTATGATTCTCTGGACACTAATTGAGTGTTCAACAATTGAATTGAACTCTGACATTACCTGGAGTAATCCAGACTCCACAGTTTAGGGCTCAGTCCTGGGAAACTGCACCCCACCCTCCGCAACTGACAGCAATCACAAATTCAAGCCTTTGTACATCTGACAACCTATAAATTGGCGTTCCCACAAGCCCCTTGTAAGGTTTGATAATTGGTTAGAATTCCTGGACTCAGGAAGACATTTTCCTTATCTTTTTATTATAAGGGATACAAATGAACAGCCAGATGAAGAAGTACTCCCATGGTCTATTTGCATGGCTAGTAAAGGAATCTCTGAGACTAAGTAATTTATAATGAAAATAAGTTTATTTGGCTCATGGTTCTGTAGACTGTACAAGAAGCATAGGACCAATACTGCTGGCTTCTGGTGAGGGCTTCCAGCCGCTTCCATGTGGCAAAAGAAAAAGGCAAGAGGAGGGAGGGGTGCTGGTCTCTTTTTAAAAACTGGCTCCAGTGGGAACTAAAGGAGCAAGAACTCAGTTCATTAACTTGAGGACAGCAGCAAAACATTCATGAGGGATTTGCACCCATGATCCAAACATCTCCCATTAGGACCCACCTTCACCACTGGGGACCAAATTTCAACATGAGATTTGGAAGGGATAACATCCAAACTATAGCAGATAGTAAGGCAAGGTTTGCAAGTGTCCTGAGCACAGGAGCTTCTGTCCCAGTGGAATTGGCCATGTGCCCCACTCTTGGTATATTCTTGAGAATGTGGATACATTCACAGGTCCAGAAGTTTACCCAATCTTGTTCAAGAGGTTTTATAGAGCTTAATCTCCAGCCCTCTTTCCTGTCCCGGAGGTCGTGGGTAGGGTTTAAAATTCCCAACCAAGGCCAGTGCACTATGGCTCACAACTGTAATCCTAGTACTCTGGGAGGCCAATCCTGAGCTCAGAAGTATAAGACCAGCCTGAGTAAGAGTGAGACCCCCGTCTCTAAAAATAGCTGGGGGTGGTGCCTGTGGCTCAAAGGAGTAGGGCGCCGGCCCCATACGCTGAAGGTGGTGGGTTCAAATCCAGCCCCAGCCAAAAAATACAAAAAACAAAACAAAACAAAACAAAACATACATATATCTGGAAGTTGTGGTGGGCACCTGTAGTCCCAGCTACTCAGAAGACTAAGGAAAGAAGATTACTTGAGCCCAAGAGTTCCAGGTTGCTGTGAGCTATGATGCCATTGCACTCTACAAAGGGTGACAAAGTGAGACTCTGTTGCCAAAAAAAAAAAAAAAGAAAGAAAGAAAGAAAGAAAGAAAGAAAATTCCAACCCAGTAATCACTTGGTCTTTGTGGAACCAGCCCCATTCTGGGGCTATCTAAGGACCCTATCCGAGGTCACCTCATTAGCATAAACTCTGGTGTGCCCAAAAGGGACTTCTTCTGAATAACCAAAGATACTCCTATCACTCAGGAAATTCCAAAGGTTTTAAGAACTCTGAACAAGGAATGGGACAAAAACCAATATATTTCTTATTTTGCCATAGATGGATAAGAATTATTCTATCATGGTTCTCGGGTACAAGAAGCTTCGTGTTATTTTTCATCTAAGAGTTTCATAGTTTTAGCTTTTAATGTTTGAGTCTTTGATCCATTTATAGTTAAGTTTTGTATGGTGTAAGGCAGGGGTATCCAACCTATAGCCCACAGGGGCCATGAGCTGATTTTGAGAGGACATTTTTGTTTGCCTATTTGTGGTGTTGGTTTTCACAAAAGTATGCAGAGACTTTTATTTTGCTAATTAACTTTTGTTAGTGCATGTGTATTTAATGTGCAGCCCCAGACAACTCTTATTCTTCCAATATGCAGCAAAGAAAAAAAAGATTAGAAGCTTTAAGGTAAGGTAAGGGTCCAACTACGTTCTTTCGCATCTGAAGATCCAGTTTTCCTCATACCATTGGCTGAAAAGAAGTTAAGTTTTCCTTTCTTTTAAAAAAATCAAATCGGCTCGGTGCCTGTGGCTCAACGGGCTAAGGCGCCAGCCACGTACACCTGAGGTCGCCAGTTCGAATCCAGCCCGGACCTGCCAAATAACAATGCTGGCTGCAACCAAAAAATGGCCGGGCGTTGTGGCGGGTGCCTGTAGTCCCAGCTACTTGGGAGGCGGAGGCAGGAGACTCGCTTGAGCCCAGGAATTGGAGGTTGCTGTGAGCTGTGATG
>CAUYRH010068303.1:0-36281 GCA_963574655.1 Perodicticus potto
TAAGTGTGACCCCATCTCCTAATCTTACATATTGCTGCATCTGTGCCAACCCTACTCTTACAAAGACATTTCAAAAGTAGCAATAATTAAGTTAAATGGTCCCCCCAAATCCCTTAATTCAAGCTAAACTCGCAGTTAACAGCTACAGAATGATATCTACACATTAATACTAGCTGAAGCACAAGTTGCTGGGTGACGTTTCATTCCACTTTCCCAAGCACAAGGCACAGGCAGAGTGCCAACATCCTGCTTTTCTACTTTAGGTAGGTAGTTGGGGTTCTGGATTTGCTGCACAAGTTGCCACGTTGGTCCTGACATCACATAGTAGATTGTCAGCCTCTGGAATCCATTGAAAGTAGAAGCAGCAGCTACAGTGTAAGCACCCACATTTTCAAAGATGCCCACATGCATTTCTGGCAGGTCACAGCGCTCAACTATCGAGTCAAGGCCATCGCATGTTGGTCCCCATATGCTGGATGAATAATACTTCTCGTCTTTTGCAGAAGAGGCTTGATCATAAAGGATGCAATTAAACAATCCTTATACTCCATCACTGATGTAATACATAAAGGTTTGTTCCCATGGAACGCATCCTTATCATCAGAAGAGGAAACTTCATTGATTTTTTGATCCAGAATGTCCTTGGCAGTAAAACCTTCATCAAACAAGTGGCAGTCAAACTCTTCATTACTAATGTTGTTCATGGTTTCTTGATGTTTCTTTGAAAAACTAAGAGAAGGAATTTAAAGAAATACTTCCACCTTCTCACAAAGGCAATTCTCCAGGAATTCTGAATCCCACTGTGTTTATCCTCCAAACAACAGTGGAAACGTTCTTAGAGCATCCGGGCGCCGCAGGACAGCCCCATGGAGAAGCCGGAAAACAGAGCTGCGAGAACACTCGGCAGCCCCTGCCGCACCCTGCAGCATCTTTCTCCCGCCTGCTGGAGACGTCAGCCCGAGGCTGTGCCGGAGGCCAGGGCGGCGACTTCAGGGACTGACCTCTACATTTTCACTGTCAATAGAAAATGGGTTATGGAAAAACTGTATGTCCAGTTCATGGAGATGAAGCTCTTTAAATCTAAATTGGAACTCCTTTTGCAACTTTTCCAGTGAATCCACACATGTTTTGTTTGGGAATGCAACCAATGGTTTTTTTGCTAACAGATTTTGTAGCCGGGGATGAGTCCGCTGCTAAACAGGACAGGCAGCAATGGCAAAAACACCGGGCGGGCAGCATAAATATCCTCGGTGGGCGGGCTGTAGTTTGAGGACCCATGTTCTACAATGACATTCAGCCTTCCATTTAGCAGAAGGGGGTGGGAACTCTCAGGCCTTGGAAACTTACATGAAATTGACCAAGCCATGATAGTGATCAGCCCTAGAGAAAGTGGGGTTTCCCCTTCAGCTAGACATGCCTGGGGAAGGATACACCAACCTGCAAGTATCTTCTTTGTAGTTGTCTGTCCCCTCAGGCTACTGCAGCCTCCTTAGGGCCCCTCTCACCGCCCTCCAGCCCACTGGTTGCTCTGCTGGCTGCCGCTGCAAACACCACCAGGGCTAAGGTGGCAGGTTCTGGTGCCACCTGTCCTGTTTCAACAGAGAAAGCCAATGTAGATTTACTGTTGGATTCTTTGCATTTTAAAATACATATAAGTAAATATAAATTTACAAACTCTTCAATAGGATATAAAACAAGGAATGGTTTACAACGTATTTTTGGAAGCTTCTATGGTCTTGCTTTCAGGAATGGACAAGGATATTATGAGAAAATTAATTCCTGTCCAAACTCCCTCAAGAAAATAATTGACAATTAAAAAGTGTTAGGAAGTCATGCGCAATGATGTATAAAAAAGAATAACGCATTATGAACAAATAGGATGTATTTTGGGAATGCTCATATAATTTATCACCGAAGAAAACTGAGAACGAAACAAATGGTCTTCAACAATTAGAAACTATTCTGGGTCTTGGTAGTGTTCGAAGCTGGCCTGGCAGACCTCATTAAACTTTGGTGCTCTCCTGTTCAACATAAAAAACTTCACAGAACACTAATGTGAGACAAGCAAATTCTGTGACTAGGAAGCACCAAGCAAAAGGTGTGCATCATAGTCAGTTCTGAACACAACTCAAATCATGAGCATTGCCCAATTATGACATGACCACCATTCCTGTATGCTGTTAATACGCATGGCAGCTGCTACCCTCTCAATCACAGCTTTAACCTTGATTTACTTTTTTTAGATGTCCTATCATCTTAATTCTGAAGTTGCTAAAAACTCTGAGTAACTCATTGTCATGAAAAGATTGTTATGTTTAGTGGCATATGTAATTATCTGTCATTTAAGTAATGTGTCAAAAATACCTTGCAATGTTTTATTATTCAAAAATTAAATTTCGTCAAAGGATATTTGCAGTACATTTTCATATCTCTAAATGAAATTTTCTTTTTTGTGTGTGAGGTAGAACTATTTTTATGATGGAACTGTCCAGTACTTGAGATGTTTAACATACTGCTTGGTATTTTATCTGTTCCTTTTAAAGAAAAAATTTTAATATGGGTTCTCTAGCTTTGATACAGCTATATTAATACGTGTTCTTTACCAAGTCACTGAGAATGATATGAAGAATAGTTAAATTAAAAATGTGATTTTTTCCTGCATAAACAGTCATTATAATAGTGTAATATTTGGCATCACTGGTATATGGTTGGCAGGGAGAAGCATTCCTGGTTATAATTATTTTAAATGATTTATGTCGATGTGCCTATTTGAAATTCTGGTAGGACTTGGACAGCAGGACAGATAATAATATAAAACACTAAAATATCTGGAAGTTGACCAAACCATAAGTGGAGGAAATTGTCTATTCCTAGGATGATATTACGTTTTATATATATACACACATACAAGTAAAGCACTTAAGAAACACTGATAGGATTCTAGGATATTTTAAAAGTATAGATTAATCCATAAAATACTACTCTGGATTAAAAATCCCAATCCAAACCAAATAGCACTTCAGGTTTCCATTTTAAACCTGCCATAGAAAAGAAGATAGACTTTTAAAATAATGGATGCAAATAAAAGTGCACTTTTAATTACTTACCCTCTTAAGCTTCCATAACATATCATTAGTTACAGGAAGAGTAAAATGCCATTTTTAAAGCAAGGATGAGTCACTTATTCAACACTCCTTTAGCTGTTTTGAGCATGAAGACATAAAACTATAACCATTTTTCCTAAAGATTATGTGTTAATCCCGAATGTTGTACATTTTTTACATAGCAGAGGGGAGGCGAAATAGACAATGCTATAACAAATAAATAACAACATAATTCTAATTATTTTACTTGTAATAAATTTTTCTCTTTTGTTACATTGATCAATGGTGTGAATACATTATTTTGTAAGCACCAAATACACAGAAAGATACAGAGAAAGTGAAGTACAATTAGGTTCATTCAACATTAAAAGGTTTGAGAATAGTCACCGGAGTAACAAGTGGTGTCTGTGTGTGTGTGTGTGTGATAACAATCAAAAGTTTACTATTTAAATTAAATCCTTTAAAAAGACTATAGCAAACTTTATTTGCTTCAGTTTTGCTATTATTTTGCTTTTCTTTCCTGACAGCTTTCCACTCATATTTTTGTTGGTTATAATTGTTTTTGTTAGACCTGAAGGAAAACAAGAATCGCAGGCTCAGAAAATGTTCACAGAGTGCATACAGTTTGAACAGTTACTGCCTACTGTCTACGCTGATAAATGCTTCAGTAATTTTAAAGCTATTTTCCTGATTAATAATTAGAAGGTCAAAAATGTGGATTAAATACTGTAATTCAATGATTCCCAAACTTCTTGTGACTGGAAGAATTTCCTGAAACACTAAATATGCAAACTCAGTGCTCTCACAAGAGACAATGAAATGGGCATTAAGGAGGCAATGGCTGGGAATCCGTATTTTAAACATATTTCTCAGAAACCTTAGGAGTTTCTACAGAAATGTAGACCCTCAAAGTCACCCTCCAGACCTACTAAATCAGAACCTGCATACTACTGATACTGGAATTTCTTCTTCTGTCGGGTCCTTGGTTTGGGTGATTCAAAGAATGAATCCACAGACCACAGATCAGTGGTAAGACAGAATTTATTCCACGGGAAATACCGAGAAAAGGCACTGGAGCTCTGGGCAGAAGAGAAAGAACAAGTGGGAAAAAAATCTCTCTGCCTGAGTTCTTTGTCTAGGGGTGTATGTAGTCACATGGGTCCTTTGTGGTTACATTATTAGGCCAGGACTTGTTAACTAATGAATGGATACAGTTCCTTCTGCTGGGGCAAAAAGAAGGAATGCATTAAAATTGACCAGGCCTTGGAAAGGTGTTTCCGTGTTCTGCTGCCAAGTGCAGCAAAGGGAAGGAGACGTTAAGGCTCTGGTGTCTCCCCAGCTAGACCCTCTGGCTGCTGGAGCCTCCTGTCTCCCGCAGCCGGCCCCCTTCAACACGCTGGTTCCTCTGCCTGCTGCCACTGTACCAACAGCACCAGGGCAGTACTGCGGGTCCTCGCCTCAGCTCGGCTAGCTGGGGCACCACTTGCCCTGATCACTGTTAATATATCCAGATAAATCACATACACATTATAGTTTGAGAAATATTCCCGTATCACATTCTTTCCACATTCACATTCTAAATGAATGAAACCTTTCAATTATTTTCTTGCCTAAAGTGTCTTCATTATACTGTAATGAAATTACAGAATATCTAGTTCCATCTTCTCAGTTTTCAAATCAGGAAACTGAGACCTAGCCACATGGATTGTGATAAATTGTTCTTGATTTCCTTTCCTATTCCATTATCAAAATTTCTGTGCTTTACAGCTCTGTCTGTCCTTGGTCTGAATATTCAAGGATCTTCACAATTGGCATTAATTTCTACTTTCAGCAAACTTTTCTTATGTTCCATGTGTTCACTCCTATGATCCCTATGTGTTCACTCCCTGAGTCACTGATCCACAGAGGTAAAATACTGAACCCCCACTGATAGCCAATTTAGATCACTCATCATTTTAACCAGTATCAGTATTTGGATTATTAATGTCATAGGGACAGAAAAGCACAACTCATCAATATTCATCAAATGAAATCCTGAAAATTCTTCAAAGTTATTCAGTTACAATTTTCTCTACAATGCATTCTCAAATCACTGAGCCCTGAACAGTTTCTTATCTCCCTGAATCTCCTTTGGCAACACTTTCATTAGTTGTCTATTGCTGCTGTAACAAATCACTGCCGCCACCACCACAAAATCACCTTGCTACTTAACACAACATAATTTTTTCCCTTGAAGTACTTGAGGTCAAGTATGAAGTCAATATGTCATCAGAACATATTGATTGTCCCAAAGGCTTCAGGGAGAGAATATGTTTCTTTGCCTTTTCCAGCTTCTAGAGGCTGCCTACTTTCCCTGGCTCATGATCCCTTCCTCAAATCACTCCAACCTCTTCTGATATCACAACTCACACTGTTGATCAATCCCTCTGTCTCCTTCTGAGAAAGACCCACCTGTTTCAATCCCTCTGTCTCCTTCTGATAAAGACCCACCTGTTCAAATTACTTCTATTGAGATAATCCAGGATCACCTTTCCATCTCAAAATTCTTATCTTAATGACCTTTGCAAGATTCTTTTTTCCATAGAAGAGAACATATTTACAGGTCCTGGGGATGTAGAGGGGACATCTTTGGGGGACATTATTCAGCCGGCCACAATGCTTTATACTTACCCTGTATTTACAAATAAGTAATGTGTTATAAATAATTGAAATTTATTAAGAAGGAAGGAAAAGATAGAAACAAGTCAGAAAATAAATTCACTGTCAGTGAAGAAAATGTCGCTTTAAGCGGGTAGTCTTTTATAGTATTACCCAAATTTTTCCTTCAGTAGGTCCTTGGTCTCACGGATTCAAAGAATGATTACACCGGACCATAGATCAGTAATAATGATACCGGAATTTCTTCTTCAGTCTTTGATCTTAGTGATTCAAATGATGTATCCACAGACCACAGATCAGTGGTAAGACAGAAGTTATTTTACAGAAAATACAGAGAAAAAGCTCTAGGAAAAACCCAAATGGGGAAAACAAAAATCTCTCTCTGCCTGAGTTCTTTGTCTAGGGGTAAATATAATCGCATAGGTCCCTTGTAATTACGTTTGACCAGGACTTGGTAACAAATGAAGGGATACGGTCTCTTCTTTGGCAGCAAGATGAATGAGCGTGTTATGAATGGATACAGTCCCTTCTTCCAGGCCTAGGAAACTTACATGAAATTGACCAGGCCAAGGAAATGAGGGAGCCCCTGAATAGGGGAACTTTGCACCATCTGGGGACTGTGAAATGCACACAGGGGGAGTAGTGCTGCCAGAGGCAGGTTTTCTAGGTCCAAGGGTGGTTCTGGGCTTGGCACCAGCAGCAGCATGGGTGCCAGTGGTCTCCCTCAACTAACTGGGACCTGCTGGCTTTTGCTGTGCTTGCCCTCTCTGTCACACTTGGTGCTCCAGCTCCGCCTCCCCTCTCCTCTACACCAACACCCCAGCTGGAGGTGCAGAAGGTGCAGCAGGTCCTCCAGGTTGGCTGGCACTGAAGAAGCTGGTGCTCTTGCTCCTGAGAGTGATGATGGAATGACAAATCGGATGCTTGTGCAGGATATCCAGAGTAGATATTATATAAGGGCATAGTTCTTATGGCCCAAGATGGTGGAGACTATCAAGGCAAAATACGACACAGGCTTAATTCTTACAGAAAATACAATTAAGGATTTCTTTTACAGTAAAGAATACAAAGAAAGAGAGTTTCTGTCTTGGGAAAACTCCAAGTAGGAAAAAAATCCCCCCGGGTCCTTTGTCTAGGGGTGTATATATATATATACCCCTAGACAAATACACACACACACACACACACACACACACACACACACACACACATAGTATATATGTATATCCTAAAGAATGGATATAAACCCTTCTGCTTGGGGAGGGAAACTGGTGAGGGACGAAGGCACTGCAGCGCCCCCTGAGCTGGCAACCTGGAAGTGTCTCCCTAGCAGTTGCGTGACCCCTCAGCCTGCCCCCCAACTTTTTGGCTCCTCTGCCCTCCACTGTACCAACACCCCAGGCTGAGATAGAAAATGTGGCTAAGGTCCTCCTGTTGATGCAGGACAAGGTGGCACCACAACCTGCCACCTTCGCCCTGGAGGTGCTGATGCTGTGGTGGATGGAGGAACCAGCTTGCTGGAAGGCCAGGACACCTGCAGGGGAGACACTGGAACCTTGCTGTCTCTGCACTCCTGGCTGGTCAATTTCATGTAAGTTTCTAGGGCCTGAGCCTTCTTGGACAGCTGGCCTTAACTGACAAGACCTACACCCTAAATGTCAACATTGAGTTCTGGCAAAACAACCCCCTGAGACTACATAAACCCCTGAGCAGAGAGTGGGAAGACAGTCCTCCAAGAGGAAGCAGGAGAACTTGTTCTCCTCCTGGGTTCTCTGTGCCAGGAGGTTTGGTTTTTGTAGTTGTAATTTTTGATTTCTGTAAATAAATCCTGACTAACCACTAATCCTGTGGTCTGTTGATTCATTTTTTGAATCACGGAGACCAAGAACCTGAAACTTGGGTTATCACTGTCAGCTGGGGCTGGGACACTAGGGCCACCACTCCCTTGTATCAGTAGGCAAACATGAATCGAGAATTTTGGTTTTCTGGAGTGTGGATTTCCGATTAGGTTAACATGCCTTTAGTGAGAATGAATTATTTTTCTGTCCAGCACTTCTTTATTCTTCTGGAATGATAAAAAAAGAGAAGCTTTTTCCTCTGTCTCTTTCTTCTTTCTTTCTTTTCTTTCTTTCATTAAACTGTATAATATTTCATTTCCAATATTTCATTGGAAAGTGAAGTTGCAGCTCTAAAGATATTAATTGGTGGAAAGTAAAGTCCATGATCCAACCTGACTGACCATGGTATCATTGAACAGCAGTTGAGAGAAAGAGAGTTCATTTCTGGTGGCTAAACTCAAATTTTATCAGCCCCTAGCTAGAGCATCCTGGAGTCTAATAGAATAAACCAGGGCAGGAGGGCTAATTTTATGTTGCCTTTTCTGGCTCAGATTGAAGAGAAACTGATGTCTGTTTACCTATTTATCCTTGTACAGAGATACCTATCTAAGTAGCAGTATCTATATAAGAGGTCCACCTCTAGCCATCCCTCCCGAACTTATACTGAAAATCTTTTGTTTTCCTTCTTTGTTCTCTGTTTATACAGATATAAAAAAATTATGATTTTATTTTCAGTTTTCTAAAATTATGCACATAAGCTAATCATAAAAAATTCAAATAGGGCCTTGGCACCTGTAGTTCCTTGGTTAGGGTGCTGGCCACATACACTGAGGCTGGTGGGTTCAAACCTGGCCCTGAGCCTGTTAGACAATAATGCAACAAAAATAGTCAGGCATTGTGGCAGGCGCCTGTAGTCCCAGCTACTTGGGAGGCTGAGGCAAGAGAATCACTTAAGCACGAGAGTTGGAAGGTTGCTGTGAACTATGATACCACAGTACTATACCCAGGGTGACACAGTGAGACTCTCTCAAAAAAAAAAAAGGAAAGAAAGAAAATGGAAATGTAATCTTGGTTATAACATTATTTAGAACATTAAACTGCTTACTACACTTCAATTAGGAGTATATACTACCTTCAACAGCTTAATGCCCATTCATTTATTTTTATATATATTATTCTTCAATTTATTTCAAACATATTTCTTCAGTGAAACATTCTGACTCCTGGTATGAAGAATGATGGGGAAGTATTCTATAACTCTCTGTCTATGTGAAATCCCATTGTTTTCCTCTGAGGCTTTTGCTAGTACAGTCTGGCTGCCTCCTTCTTTCCCAGTATTCTACCTAGGAGGATTTCAAAGCAATCAGAACACTTTCTTTTCTATAATTATAACTTTTTTTTTGTTGATAGCATTCATTCCTTTTCTTTTTGTAGTTTTTGTCTGGGGCTGGGTTTGAACCCACCACCTCTGGCATATGGGGCTGGTGCCCTACTACATTGAGCCACAGGCACCGGCAGGAAGTGTAGCTATTTTTATTGAATCTTGCGGGGGACACTGCTGGCTTAAATATAACTTCAATGCTGCATAAAGGTAGATGAATCCTCAAGAAAAGAGCTAGTAAATGAATGAAATATGAAGCATAATATGAAATTTGCCTTTGTCTAGGTTTAAATTTCGAAGAACTCAAGTACAGTAAAATACACCAGAGCACAAAAATCTTGAATATTTAAAAACTACCAGAGGACAAAGTATTTATTACTAACATTGCTTTTGCATTTATTACTCCTTCACCAGGTTATAAAACGTGGTAAAGGGTTAAATCTGATAGGGAATAATATTTTATTAACATGAACATATATGTATAGAGTAAAGTATCTTGCACATTGGAAGGAAACAAGATTTTTTGGCTCATTTCAGAAAAATGATACTTTTGGTATATAAATGGATAGAGTGTAGAGAAGGGAACTACAATCCAGGACTTTGAAAATTCAACCCTTTCCTGAACAGTGAGATACAAAATGCCTGATATACAGATGTTCAGGAATTTCTTACTGCAGACCAAAAAATAATTTCCTAAAACTATATTTCACCATCCTTCTCATAGAACAGAAAACAATTTATTTTGCAATAGTTTATCTTAACTTCCAAATTAAGTTTCAGACTTTTAACAGTAACAGGAATGGATTACAAAGTTTATAAATGTGAAATAGGAAGTTTTAGAGTTCCAACTTTGATGTGATTCACTTAGATATTACCTACAGGTGGGGGTAAAAGGTCTCCATTAATTTTTTTTTTAAATTTTTATTAAATCATAATTGTGTACATTGGTGCAATCATGGGGAACAATGTGCAGACTTCATATACAATCTGAAATATTTTCATTGAACTATTTAACATAGCCTTCATGGCCTTTTAATCACTATATTAAGATATTTATATTCTACATTTAGTAATTTTCACTTGTACCCTTGTAAGATGCACCGTAAGTGTGATCCCGCCAATCACCCTCCCTCCACCCATCTTCCCCCCTCCCCTCCCTTCCCCCCCTCCCCATTTCTTGTAATTTTTAAGAAAGCCCTCATGCTGGCCATAATTGTAGATAGATTAGGTAACCAATTCAGAGTTAATTGAGATTCAGATTCTCAGAATGCTGTGCTACCTTTGTTAAAGACTAATTTTAAGAGAGTATTTGTAATGCCTAGAGAACGTCTAAAATACAAATAAGAATACAGCTGTATTTACTCAATTGTATATCCATTGTTACATTGACAGTTATTCTGAGAGTGGTAAATAATACATTAAAAACTTGAGTACCTACAGCAAAGATAAATTAGTCCTGGCATAAGGAAATTTTCTAGTAGTCTCTGATTAATAATTTATACCTTCACTGACAATAAATGCTAATATTAATATACATTTTTTTGGCTAGTATTATTTTGGCATAAAGTTTATTTGACTCTAAATTATCTAGAAGCTATTTCTGAAATTCTCTGTTTAAATAAAACAGGCACAATGTAAGTGTATACAGCCCACTCCCCGTATAAAGAGCTCAACTACAATGTGAACTTTACCTAATGAATGCAAACAATGTAACTTAATCATTCGTTCCCTTATATTAATCTGAAATAAAAATGAATAAATAAAATTTCAAAAATTGAAGACATTCTCTCCAGCTTTTATAAGACATGAGTAAAGAAACTCTGAAAAATTTTTATATAAGAAAATTTTTCATCCCTGTCTACTTATTTGTCCATTGTTCAAAAACTAAACTAATTACTTTCTATTTCCACTGGCTCTCATAATCCTAATGTCACATTTTCCTTGTCACTGTGATAGCATTACTAAATTATTCTGCAGAATGTTATCTCACTCTACTGTAAGTTAGGATATACATTAAAATAACAAAAAGGGTAGAACTGGAATGATTCTACCACAAAGAAATAATTCTAAAATACTGTCACTTCTTCTTCCAAGAACCAATAAATGTTTCCCCTTGCAAACTAATCATGTTTTGAACAATATGTTAATTATCCCACTGCATGTTAGTATCCTATCAAATTGATCTATATATTCTATTTAGAGTTTTACAAATGTAATCAGTTATGATTCTAGTTTTATAATTAACTTACATTTTCACATATGAAATAAATATTAAATAATATAGTTATAATACATTGTGTATTTGATTTGGTCTCTTTGTTCAGTTGTGAATATCTTAACCTCAGAAGCTACACTGTATAATTTATTCTTTATTCCTAATCCACAGAACACAACATAAGCACAACATGGATAAGTAGTATAAACATATTAAATTTGGCTCACAAAGATTGCAGTAGACCTACTGAAATTTTAAAAATGTTTTCTAAGACAAATACTCTAGGTATAAATGACACAAATATTAGCATTTCTAATAGTTTAAATACTTCTGCAAATTTTACTTGTACTGAAAATTGATTTCCTTTGCTGAGTCCTTTGCTGTAAAGCTTCATATAGAAGTTGAGCATTCATTTTTTTCATTCCTGAAATATTCATAAATTTTTATCTTATTTAAGAGAATTGATTCATACTCTGTAGTTTACTCTGGATCATTTCATTTCTATAATGAGATTTTTTCATGGCTTTGTCAGTAAAGAATATTCTAATTGGAATATAACATGAATTTTCACACAAAATTTACAATTCAGAATTCAAATTCAAGTATCTTTTCAAAGTCTTTAAAAAGCTGTTTCTTTTTTTGTACCATTCCTCCTTAAGCCATCTAACTGTTTTGTTTTTTTTTTTTACTTTAATTCTGTATTTCTTTCTGATTCACACTCATTTGTTTTCACATCTCATGTAATGCAGACCACTTCCAAATTAAAGGATGTTATAAAATCTGAAAAGACATCTCAGACAAATGGTGTTTTAAAATTCAAAGACATTGTCACTGTGTATAATAGAATAAATTATCTTAAAAGTCACACAAGAAAGTGAAACAATGCCTTAGCAGAGTGCTTTACTCAAATGATGTAAAGTTTTGTTAGCAAAGTTCTTTGATAAAAGATTAAATATTAGTGCAGGCAATACTTTGGAGAGTCTGGGAGTCCAGTGATTCAGTGATAATTAGTTCTTCTCAACACACAGAAAATTATCCCCAGGAAAATAATGGGTTATAAATTATATGAAGTTCCCTGGTATGCATAACTCTCAAGCTCAGAAAATGCATTTTACATTTTTCTCTGATGAAAGCATGTTTTATTTCCTTTCTTTAGTAGACAACTGGACATACTGAAATAAATTCTTTTTCCTGTTCTTAATATATCTTCATTATTCATGTTATTTGATAGAATATTTCTTTATGTGAAACATTGAAAATGAGTGGAAGTATTTGCAGTATGTTCAACTAACAGAATAGTTAAGAAAATATACAACTTCAGCTTGAATATACAAGAAAGAATGTATTGCATAGCAAAAATATCACATATTGTTTTATACTCATTTCTTTTTCCTCACCTTTATGCAAGGTGTCATAAAGGAGAAACTCACACTAGGACAATGTGCTACAGTGTATTGTACCTTGTTCTCTCTTCCTCATAGAAAGGAAATCTTAAATGGAAACATTTATTTCTAGTTCAGTTCTTTTTCTACTAAAGTTAAAAAAATAAATAGCGAACCTTGTTGAGTTTTTACATACAATCCAAAAGTCACTGGATTTAAATGGCTTTTAAAAAATAATGATTCTTTGCCTGCAAAGAAGTTTATGAAAAGAAGAAATTTGAGCTTATAGAAAAGAAATGAATGAGTACAACACGACTTCTGTTGGAAGGATTTATGATATATATTTAGCGTCTTAGACAACATAATGAATCACTGCCACAGTCAATGTGAGAAATAGATTAGGTGGCTTATTATCAGCTTATCTTGGTTCTTTTTAGATGTCATTTTCAAGATTTATACATCAGTTTTATTTTATATAATAAAAAGTCTATTACTGATTATAAAGGAACTCTCAAATATAATATTGTTGCTGTTTTAGTTTTGAGACTGCTCACATTCATACTATAAATTTCATGGTGAATCAGAAAAAAAGAGGATACAATACCAATGAATTCAAAGAGGATGCAATAATGATAAATGCAAGGTACCTTAATTCCCTGTGTAGCGGACCACCATATAATGACACCTTCTCTTGAGATAGCCCTGGCAGACCAAGCTTAACATCCTTTAATTCTACAGAGACCCTTGTCTTTCCTGTTTCACATGTTGTGAATTATCTGATGGTTTCTTAACTCCTGCACAGTTGTGAGTTCATCAGTCTTGCACCAAATATGAACTCTAGATGATTTTATGCTGCCAACATAACGCTCTATGCATAACGATACATGTCAAATCATGCTAAAATTAATTTTAATGTTAGTGATGATGAAATAAGATCACAACTAATGGCACGTTTACAATCATTCAGGCCATGAAAATCTGATATCCTACCTATACACCAAAATATGTAAAAATGTTCTTACGTAATGGCTACCTATGGCCATTTTTTAAAAATAGGTGGGGAAAGCTTCAACATACAAGTCTGAATAAATATATGGAGTTAGACTCCAAAAAAAAAATATGTCTGGTACAAAATTGAGCAGAAAGAATATAGTTCAAAGAAGCAGATAGTCATAATTGCTTTCATATTTCTTTATCTATTCATATTTTACCAATCCCCTGCTTGCTCCATTTCAGCTGACGCAGAAATCTTCACTATATCAATCCAAGGATTAAAGATAATTTCTTAAACCCAAGTTTTTTATTCATCCCTATTATTATTGAATTTCTTTCCTTATGCTACATATTTAGGTATTTTGAAGGCACTATTGCAGGGTTATTCATGTTAATCTTGTAGCATTTCAGGGTTAATGATGCTCATCTTATTTAATCATTTACTAATATATACATTTCAAATAAGCTAATGTCAAATTCATTTAAAATTAGGGGAGTTTGATATACTCTATAGATTACTGCATAATGAAAATAATTGAGAATATTTTATTTTTAGCACAGTGATTCTTCAAATAAGCTAATGCCAAATTTATTTAAAATTAAGGGAGTTTGATTTACTGTATAGATTGCTACAATAATGAGAATAATTTAGGATGTTTTATTTTTAGCACAGTGATTGTTTAAAATGTTTTAAGATGCACATTTTTAAACCCATATTAAATAAGTTTTTTTCCCCATAGGTAATCAAAGACGTATTTAGAATCTGAATCTTGCTCATTCAGATTGATTTAATGGTGTGGATCAACCCTTGGTCCTCTGGGTGCATTTACATCAACAAAAAATTACATTTAAAAATGTTCTGTCCTCTTCTAGCAAGTTAAATCAATGTGCTTGTATTTTCCCTGAAGGCCAAAATAAATGCAAGAATGCAATTTTAGGAGTGAAGGACCTTTATAAACAATATTCTGTTTCCAATTTCGGGAAGGTGAAACGAAAAGATTGAGCATGGTAACCTTCAAAGCATTTTAATTAGTTCTATGCAAAAGAAGTTACCCTTTCTGTAATGAACATAATATATCCATGCAACTCAAAATAAGAAATAAACAATAACCCAAATCTGCACAAATATTGATGATAAATACAAATGTAATAGTGTATTTTACCAAATGCCTCAGCACCTGATCTGTATGAAAATGCATACATTTTTCAAAAGTGAATTATCTTATAGAATCTAGGAGGAAAACCACATGTGAGGAATTAAATATATATCAGGACACAAGCGTCGCTACACTTTTTAAGTGTAGCATTCAGAAAATATAGAACTTTTTGGAAAGTGAATAGAAACAATTGCAGTTTAAAAGGGATGTAATAGTTGCTATGGTCCAAATACACTGAATTGTTTTATATACATCTAACTGACTTTTTTTTTTTTGAGAACTTTCAACTCACACACTAGTTTGACAAGTTAAAGATCAAGAAAATGAATCTCTGGAAGTGTTTTTTCTAATAGATACCATACATATTGCTAAGATTGTTCTTTAAAGCTAGGTCAATTCTAATTTGAAAGTTGATTATACTTCCGTAGCTACTTCACTATTTCTTAGTATACATAAATTATTGCCTGAATTATCTCAATCACACGTATTTCAACATTTGTTCTAACAATAAAATAAATCATAAAGTGGTGGAAATAGAAGGAGCTTTTGGTTTCATCTGACTTGTCCCCACTCTTTGACAGATAAGAAAAGTAAGGCCCCATAAATTGGCCAATTATTTTTAATACATAATAATACCTTAGTGACAGGTGGAACTAGAGGCCACCCTCCCCACCTACCCTCGGATGACCATCATTCTACTGTTTCCTTCTAGAAGTTCAACCCTTTTAGATGCCACATACAAATGAGTTCATGCAATATTTGTCTTTCTGTTTCTTACATTTTCACTCCAGCACGGCGTCCTCCATGGTCACCCACATTCTGGCACACTGCAGGATTTCTTGCTTTCTTAGGGCTAAACAATATTCCACTATATATATGTACCTCATTTTCTTCATCTATTTATCCATCAATAAACATTTAGTCTGCTTCTGTTTTGTGAATAATGTGGGCATGGAGGCTCATACCTGTAATCCTAGTACACTGGGAGGCCAAGGTGGGTGGATCACTTGCGCTCAGGAGTTTGAGACCAGGCTGAGCCAGAGTGAGACATCCGTCTCTAAAAAAAAAGAAACAACTGAGGCAATAAAATCTCTTGAGCCCAAGAGTTTGAGGTTGCTGTGAGCTGTGACATCACAGCACTCTACCAAGGACAATACAGACTATCTCAAAAAGAAAACAACTCCTTTGAATATATACCCAGCAGTAAAATTGCTGTATTCCCTGGCATTTCTATTTTTAATTTTTTAAGGAACTTCCACAATCTTTGCCATAATGGTTGGACTTGTTTTTTGCTTTTTTTTTTTTTTACCTTGATTTTATTCTGTTAAATATTTTAGCCCAAATAACAGCAATGATGTTACTTGCTTTGATTTTTGAAAACATTCCTCCACTTCAATATCCTTTATTCTGTGTTTCAATATTTTTTCAAAAACTCAAAAGAAAATGAAAAACATTATTCATTCCTTTGGTAAAATTATTCAATTATAAAAATAATTATCTTTTATATTTATTTTGCTCTGGTATTAATATAATGTCCACTAACAGGAGATACACTATTTTATACTGCCAGAACATAAATACGTTTCATTAGGGGACTATAGATCAATCCTTATGATAACTTCAATTATCACACAAATCACCTGTGGATCAGAACGTGCAGATTCTGAATTAGGCAGCATAGGGTAGGGACTCAAAGTTGGTGCTGATCTTTGGGTAATTATTTGAGTTGGGAGACTTTGAGGATAGTAAAGTAGTTATAGTTTTAGCTGTCTCTGTGAAATATAGGTGAGTTCAATATCACTGCAGGTCAATGACTTGAGGTGAAAAGTTCAATTTCAATCAATCCATTGAAAATTGCTTTAGCCAAGTCATAGACCAGGAATTCTGATATGTCATTTTCATGTACATGTTTCAAAGTTGCTTTTTCCCTGTTATCCATCAAGTAAAGATTTATCAGATCCTTGGTGGAGTACCAATGCAATAAACCATACCATCGGTATCACAATTTTATAAGGGAATATTAAAGTATGAAAGGGTAGCTGAAAGATCACTCAAAATTAACTTACATTTAGTTTTTTTTCCCTAAGCTTCTTAAGAAGTTGTCAAAATTTAATATTAGACATTAAATCAGAAGGTACAACTGCTACCTGTATGACAAAAAATACAGTCCTATAGTCTGGGAGAACAATTCACTACTGACAATGAGAGAAAGGTAAAGAAAAATTTTTTCCCACTTTTTCCTTGGAATATGAAACAACAGGACAAAAATGAACAATAAATCTCTCCTCTGCATAGAGATTTAACGATTAGTACATAATGAACACCCATGTAATGACTACTTGTCAAGACACAAAATATTGCCAGCACCCCCAGTGGACCCTGGGCACATCTTCCTGACCCCAAGGCTCTCATATCGGATACCAGCCCCGACAACTCTGCACTTCCACCTGCACCTTGCACTCTCATCTTCCAAGATTGACATTAACATCATATTTATGGAATTGACTTCATTTTTTTTACAGCTTTAACATAGACATACTATGTATAGACCCTTAGCAAGCTAGTCTTTTTCGTCTTGCTTTGTTACAAACATTATGTAAACAGTTCGTTTAGTATAAGCCATTTTTTTGGACAGCTTTCCTTTAGTGATATGGTTCTGAGATTCATCAAAGTTTTTATTGATAAATCGATTTCATTAATGTTGATTATTCTGTACTATTCTCTTGTATATGCACACCATCACAACTGACTGACTGAGAGATTGATTGATTGATTATTAATATTTGTGTTGTCATCAAATTGTGGCCGTTTTAACTAAAGTTGCGATAAATATTTTTCAACATGTATCCTGTTATGAGTGCATAGGGTACAGATTTCAACATATTAAAATAAAAACAAACTGTTCATCAAAATTGCTATTTCAATTGGGAGGCTGAGGCAAGAGAATCATTTAAGTCCAAGAGTTTGAGGTTGCTGTGAGTGGTGACGCCACAGCACTCTACCAAGGGTGACATAGTAAGACTCTGTCTCAAAACAAAACAACAACAAAAATTGCTGTTTCAAGTTTAAATTCTGACCAACTATATGTGAAAGTTCTCACTGCTGATGTCAGATTTTTAAAACATTTATCAATTTTAGTCAAATCCCACTATAATTTTAATTTGCTATATAATATTCACATTCTAACCTTTTCATATGGTCATTGTTCAACTACATTTCCTTATTTTTTTAAGTGAGAGATCAAGATTTTGCTGATTATTATTTTCTTTTGAGCTATTTTTTTTCCTTCAAATTTAATTATAGAAGAACTTTATACATTTTGAGTGTCAGTGCCTTTCAATGATATTTATTGCAAATATTTTCTCCCAGTTTGATTTTTCACTCTCTGGTGTGTTTATTGATTTAATTATTAGTTGGCCAAATTTGCCATGTTTTTCTTAGTTACTTTTATTATTTCTTCTTTACATTTGGTGTCTATTATTTTTATTAGAAACTATTCCCTTAATTTATTCATTAATTATTCTGTATTATTCTTTGAATGTTTTTTTTTCTATATTATATAAGTTTATAACCATAGGAATTTATATTTGTGGACAAAATGGAGTTGAGGAAGTTTCCTTTTTCCACACGAATATAAAATAAAATAGTGCCATTCATAAAAAGTCGATTTATTTCTCTACATTGAATTATACCATGAATCGAGTTCTCATATACATCCATATAGTTCTTTTTTTCGACTTTCTGTTATCATTTATAGAGATTATCATTATCGAGATTTTTGTTATCATTTATATTTCTTATGTAGTTTCAATAAACCTGGTTAAAATATTCACATATTTCCTCAACTTTTTATTTTTTATCATGTTTTTGTTGGCCATTCTTATTTGTATTTATATACACACATATTATAATTAGTTTGATAATTTCATAAAATTCCTGCTAAAATATTTATTAAGATAAGTATGAAATCTGTACATTAATACGAGGAGAGACTTCTTCATTGCAATATAAATTATTGAGTCTTTTTATTCATGGATATAATATTTGTTCATTTGTTCCATATGTATATTTAGATGTTATTATATACATAATAGATATTTTAAATATATTCTTCAGTATACATTTAAAGGAGAAAAATAAAGCTAAAGAAATTTGTCATGCTGATATTTATTAAAATATATACTAAAAACTGATACATAATATATTGATATAGCAATATATGTTATTTCTTATTAGTTCAAGTCACTTTCTTCAATTACTACTTGAATTGCTGATTTATCAAATATGGCTATCCAATTTTACTTTTCTTTATATCTATTAGATAGATGCAATTTTTATTCTTAATAATGTGTATGTTTTGGTGAATTATATTTTCTACTTTTTCTAAAGTAAATTTGAACTTTCATTCCTGGTATAAATACAACTTGATTAATTATCATTAGTTGAAAATATATTTTTTCTGGATTATAATTTATTTATAAAGTGGATTTAATTTGTTAATAATTTCTCCAGGTGAGGCGGCACCAGTGGCTCAGTGGGTAGGGCACTGGCCCCATATACCAAGGGTGGCAGGTTCAAAACCAGCCCTGGCAAGACTGCAACAAAAAAAAAGCTGGGCATTGTGGTGAGTGCCTGTAGTCCCAGCTACTCGGGAGGCTGAGGCAAGAGAATCATGTAAGCCCAAGAGCTGGAAGTTTCTGTGAGCTATGACACCATTGCACTCTACCCCGTGGCAACAAAGTGAGACTCTGTCTTTAAAAATAAATAAAATAATTTCTCCAGGGTTTTTCTTTTTATGAGTGGCACTAACATTGACCTTTACTGTACTGTATTTGTTTGGCATAACTGAAGAATAATCAAACCCTCTCAAACCTAGCCTCAGCAAAAAGCATAAATGAGACAAACATTTAGATGAAAGTATGTTACAGGGAAATGGGGTATAAATGCAAGAATAAAGACCACATTGAACAGGAAAAAGGGAAGCATTTCATTCCTAACTAGATCACTACCAGGAATCACTTGCCACGTTAGGGATCAAAGGGAACCCTAAAAAAATTTTCTTCAGAGTTATCTATCCATTCATACAAATCAGATGGTATTTTGTATGTGGCTCCTTAACCAGGTAGGCCAATGTCAGAGATTTTAACCTCTCAGTACAAGGTTAGAGTTTTTTCTCCCGAAGTTTGATATTTGGTTTTGCCAGATTTCTTTGCCATGCCTCAGAGAAGTATAATAAGGGACCCACACCTGGTCCAGATCCACCTCTGAGGAAGCGCCTACATAATGGCTACTGTGTCTGCTGTCTAGTCATTCATCCTTATTTGCACGGCAACATGTATTTCAAGAAGTTAAAAAAGAAGAACAATATAAAGGTAAGGATAGAAAAATGAAAAAATACCTAACAACAAGTACAGGAATTAAAAGAATAAGATTATACAATATAATAGAGAAGATCAACAAAGAAAAATATTTTTTCTAAGTAGTAATATTTATAAACTCTTGTCAAGACTTGAGGCATCGGATCATTTCGTACTCTAGATCAACTGCTAAATATAATATTTTAAAATTAATTTTTAAAAGGCATTAATATAATAAAGATATGAGTAAATAAAAAAGTAATCCCTTTTGCTTTTTTTGGGAACAGGAAAATTAGGTTCATTGCAAAATAATGATGATCATTTCCTTAATATGTGGTATCAGCTTAATATATAAATTTTATAATCAAGTTTTTATTCTAATTGGCCTGATGTTCTGCATAAATTTCATTGTCATTTCTCAAGTCAAATGAGCACATTCTGTTCTGCTATAAGTTCTTAAGTCTCAACTATCAGACATGGTCAGTTTAGAGGGAGATACTACAAGTATTTTCCTTATTCTTTATGCTTGTTATATTGAGAGCCAGAAAGAAGTATGATAATAAAATGCAAATATTATTTAACTTGAGAAGAATCAAAATTTGACTAAAATTGGTATGCTATATAAAAGTAAGTATTTTCTTTTCACTTATCTCAGGAAAATTTTTCTTGATATTTACTTTTCAAATATTAGAACCAGATATATTATTCATCAGTGATGTTCTTTTGTACCTACATTTGTTTTTATTTAAAATGATATGGTATAATTATAAAATTTATGCATACGTTACTTTTTTAATTTCTGTAAAATTTTCAGTTATATTTTGAGTTATCCTAAAAATGTAATGGTATTATTTTATATGTTGACATAGCACTTTAAACTTTTTTCATTTTTTTGCCTTAAAATGGAAATTTTATGATGATTTGGTATTTTCATTATTTCCCAAACATTTTTATTGAGCTATTCATAACAATAAAAACTGTAAACATTTTTCCTGAAGTGAAAGTAATTTAAAATTAATCATTATGCTAGTTATTTACTTTTTCTTTGAAATGTGCATTATCTAGCACTTTTCATTGTAAATCTTATCTATCACCATGTTTTCCAATTATTACCTTTAGTTTGGTATTTCAAAGTTCCTTATTCTGACTTCTGTGGCAATGGAAAAATTCAACTTCTAATATTTTCACATTGCAAAAATACTAAATAAAGACAATTATTGCTTCTAGGGTTTATTTGTGTAAATTATCTAGAAAAGTTAATTATATGTTCTATGGGAAATGAACTTTTTTAACTTTAAAACTTTAAGTTTAGTTAAACATTAAAAACATTAAAATGTCAATATTTAATGTGGTTTTCATTTTAATAGTCACTTGAATTATACTAAAATGACTTCATCTTATCATAACCCGAATTTTTCACAATGTAATTTTTTTTTGAGACATTGTTTTCTCTGTCACACTGGATAAAATGCCAGGGGTCACAACAAACGCGGACTCTTGGGCTCAAGAAATCTCATGGCTCTGCCCCTTAAATAGCTGGAACTACAAGTGCCTGCCACAATACCTAGATAATTTTTCTATTTTCAGTTGAGATAAAGTCTTGCTCTTGCTCAGGCTGTTCTCCAACTACTGAGCTTAATTGTTTCACCCGCCCCAGCCACCCAAAGTGATAGGAAAACAGGTGTGAGCCACCATGCCTGGTTTCACAATGTAATTTGAATCTCTCTCGACACAACTTTGAAAATATTTATAAGTCTCACAGTATAACCAATGTACACAAGTTAACACAATAAGTAATTTTATTATTAAGATGTCTTTACTACAGTTAGATAACTAATCAAAGGAGAAAATAAATTTACAATGAGGACTATGCCAGAATACATTAGAGAGAATCTAAAATTTAATTTAAAAAATTAAAAGAATTTATGTAAAAGAAAAAATTTTACCTTCAATGCAAGGGTAGTAATGCTTCTTTATCATTTGTTTGAAAAATTCAATTTTCTACTTAAATAGCAAATTATTTCTATATTTTTGAAGCAACACCTAATTCAATATCATCAAAAGAGTAATTTTCACTTCCTATACAGTAATTAAAATAACTGTTAAATTGTTATCCTAAAGTGATATATAATTTTACATAAGCTAACTTCCATATGACATTTACATGTTGAATAAATGACTACCAATTGTATGAAAAATGAATAATGTCATTAACCATTAGAGAAATGTAAATCAAAACCACAGTGAGTTTCAGCTCACATGCTAGGATGGCTATTATTAGACAAATAATAACATATGCCAGTGGCAATGTGGAGAAAGCAAACACTTTTAACACTTTTGGTGGAAATGTAAACAAGCACAATCACTATGGATAATAGTATGAAGTTTCCTCAAAAAATTAAAAATAGAACTACCTTAAAATCCAACAATCTCACTACTGGGCATTTATCCGAAGGAAAGAAAACCAATATGTCCAAGAGACATTGGCATCCCCAGGTTTATTGCAGCACTTTTCACAATAGGTAAGATAAGGAGTCAACCAAGTTTCCAACAACGGATTAACAGATAGAGAAAATGTGGTATATGTACACAAAGAGACACTATTCATCCCTGAAGAATAAAATTTTGTCATCTGTAGCAACATACATGGAACTTGCAGAAGTTATATGAAGTGAAATAAGTCAGGATGGAAAGTGAAACACCACATGTTCTCACCATAGATAGAAGTTGAAAATAAGTTGATCTCAGAAGGAAGACATAGAAAAGAGTCTAGGAAAGGTAGGGAAAAGGAGAAAGATGGGAAAGCTTTATTAAAGGATACCAAATTACAGCTGGACAGAAGAAAGTTCTAGTGTTCTGTATTACAATAGGATAACTATAGTTGCCAAAAACATGTTAAATAGTTTCAAGCAGCTAAAAGAAGGATATTGAATCTTCCCAACACTGAGAAATAGTATATATTTGAGGTGATGGGTATGCTAAGATAGATGTTTGCAGATAAAAACAAATTTTAGAGCAGAATCAACAACAATGCATTTTCAGCAAGCATGGATATTCTAATTAAATAAAAAATTAAAACAACATATTTTACACAAATTAAGTACTCACATAATATTTCTTTTTGTTTACTCTTGTATTTAAACAGATGCAAATTCATATTAATCAAAATGTGTTCTGTATAGAATATCAAATAATATAGAATTATCTTAAAACATGTTTTTAAAAGCCTATTCAATGTGGAGATCTTTTGTAATATTCACCATGGATCTTTTGAGTTAATTTCCACTTGTAATAAACATATTCACTGAAATGGTAGTCTTCTTTAAACGTAAATAAAAAGATTAGTACGTACTTACATGCAGTTTACATAAAAATTGACTTGCTTAATCTAGATGTAAACCATTATGTCAGGCAGTGAAATAAAAGTCTAGTTGAGCTTGTAGCAAATCAAAATAAAGGTTTTCTGATGTAATAGTTAAAGCCCTTGATCGTTGGGTTTTCTTTGAACCTTCGCTGGTTTTCAAGAATGCCAGTCTTATGTGCAGAGACAGTTTCACAGGTGTATGTCCTTCAGTCACGGAGTCCTGCACTCAAAAGGGTGCTGTACTTGATTTAATACTCTGTTGTTGCCATTTTAGTGTTTCAGGGTTTTTTTGAAACAGAGTCTAATGATGTCGCCCTGTGTAGAGTGTTGTGGTGCCACAGCTCACAACAACCTCAAACTTTTTGGCTCAAGCGATTCTCCTGCCTCAGTCTCCCAGTAGCTGGGACTACAGGCACCCACAATGCCTGCTATATTTTCTTTTGTTGTAGTTGCCATTGTTGTTTAGCAGGCCCTGGCCGTGTTCTAACCTGCCAGCCCCAGTGTATGCGGCCGGCGCCCTAACCACCAAACTACAGGTGTGGAGTCTGCCATTTTAGTTTTTAACCATTTTTCACCAAAGGTCCTGAATTTGAAGTATTCCCTGAATTCTACAAATGATCTAGCCAGTCCTGCTCACCATGTACATGAAGAAGGATAAGATTGTAACTTTTGCTCCAGGGTAACTGTGACTCAATGAGCTTAGCTGTCTATCCCCAGACAATGAAACTGAAGAATTTTAACCTCATTTCCAAACCCCAAACTACACTATCGGAAATCACAATATTATTAGTAGATTAATGTCAGTTATTAAAACACCAAACAATGTATCATGTAAATTTTTTTTAAAAATTGTGAATACCTTATTACTTTAAAATGGCAACTAAAGACTAAAAGTAAAATGATTTACAAAATATAATAGGCTACACACTACCAAATTAAGGCCCAGTTTAGGCAATATTAATAATAGATTTAAAAGGCTAAGGTTATAAATATTAAATGAACACAAGAGAGGCATATGGTTGTAACAATTTTGAATAAGTTTAGATGCAATTTTAAGAGTTGTTAGATCTTATGATGTGAATATTGAAATATATTTCAGGAAGAATTTATTAATTCAAGCATAGTAAGAGGTTATAATAAAACTCACGTAACAAGTAAATGTTTATATAAGTAAAAACTTATAGAACAATAAAATAAAATAACTGTAAGTTTAGGTATTCCTCAAGTTACAAGCATCTGACTTATGTTGAACTAGCACTTACAAACAAGAAGCCATTATAGTAACTCCCTGAGTTACAAACTTTTGGGTGACATATGACTCACACTGAAGAATGGATGCTATTATAGGTAATAGCTAAATGTAAGAGTTTCAACTTTCGTACAAATTGAACTTAAGAACAAACCTACAGAACTTATCTCCTTGGTAACTCAGAGACTGCTTGTATTTGGAAGATGAGATAAAAGTAATCTAATCAAGCTACAAATAAAAGTAATCAATCAATCTATTGTTATATATACATAACAATCTATGCTCAAAAGAAACAATATAAATTGTCTTAAACATTGTGTGAGGTAATAATCCCCCAAATATCCAATATATTTGGGGAAAAAAGCTTTTAAATAAATACCATATAACTGATATCTTATAGGTCTTACTGCATATCACAAAGCAGTTAAATTAATTCTCAACAGTAATCATAATTAGGGCACCAGAGTAATAATTGTTGTGGGCAAGATCTATTAACGAATACTCAACTTAGTGTTCAAAATTTTAAAAATAGAAGAGTATTTGCATAAACTTAAAATATCTTTAGCATATGAATATAAAATCTTTCACACCCCACTTTTCAGGAGATGGAGCTTAATATATAATTCTTGAATATGGGCTGATTTTAATTATTCTAACCATGAATAGAAAGAAAAATATACTAATTTTAAAGTAGAAAAATCTTACAAATACCACTTTAAACAAGTGGTGAAGGTTACCTGTAATAAGTTATGTTGATATTATGTACCCCCTGACATGATGTGATTACTAGGAATGTAGGGAAACACTCTTATTTAAATGGATAAATGAAAATGATGAATAAATACAAACAAACATATATACATATATATATATGCATATATACTCAAATGACCTGTTATCAAATATACACTATTAGGGATCAATTTAACTGGAGTCATGCAACATTTTTTCATGAGTGTTTTATATGACTGAGATAATAAATTATCAAAATAAATAATCCTAATTAATATTTCTAAGAAAACTTTTTATTAAAGTTTATACACACACACACACAAAGAAAAGTGTGCATGTCATAGATACATGAAATCGAGTGAAGTTGTAAGGAGTGAACAGATACATGTAACTACCTTCCATATTAAGAAATACACAAACATTTATTATAAATATTTGAATAACATCCTAGAAACTACCTTCATACATCCATTTAATTTATTCTTTCCCAAGGAGTGAGGGTGGATTCTCATCTTGATGTTCACCTAGAGAAAGTTCTCACCTGTCTGTTTATTTAGGAAAAATTCATTTCTTTCTACTTGTTGGACTAAGAGCAGCAGTTCTTGCAGTCTGGGGCTGCTCTCATTCCCTGGAGACCCTTAGCTCCTTGACAGGTGAAATACCCCATAGTGCCTGCTTGTTGACTCAAAATCACCAAGGCAGGGAGAGAATCGAGCAAGACCAATGCTACACACTTACTTGTAACCGTGTACATCTTGTCCTAGTTACTATATTTTACAGGTCATAATCAAGTCACTATTCCTCCCTACACTCTGGAACACCAGCAGGTGAGATCATGGAGCTCGCCTTAAGAATCTATCTGCCACACCATTATTTTTTCTTCAACACAAAGAATATTATGCTGCTTGGTATAGCCTAAAACAAAACTTAAATATTTTTACTCTATTACTATGGACATATTAATTTTATAATTTATGTGATCCCGCTTAGTAATTGCAAAGACAATGGGTAAAAGAATGCAGGAAAGAATGAAAGCCTGGCAGACTGTGTCATGATTTAAATGTCAGATGTCAAGAAGGCAGATGTTTCAGGTGCTTTGCAAAAGGAATCTTCAGGAACATCACCTCCAGATCCACAAAAATGTCAATAGTTGGATTTAAAAAGTATCTCAATTGGTAATATAAGTAATGCCCAACTTTAGAAAGTGTTAATTTAGAACAGTGCAAGCTTGGGTTATAATCCTGAATGTACTGCTGCTTAAAGAAACACACTCATTACATTAAATTTTAAATTTAACAGTGTTTGAGAAAACAAACACATACACACTTTGCAAATTGTGCAGCCCTCAAAACTAGGTATGTACCTGCCACCTCCTGGATATGGGGCCGGCACCCCACTCTTTGAACCACAGGTGCCCCCATAAGCATTTGCTTTCTTTGAACATAGTCTGATCACTTGGCAGACTTGGCTAAAACTTGGCAGCTGAGACTTGCTAGTTGTTATAAAACGCCACTAAGTTAGGCGTTCAGATTGTTTACATTCTAAGGTTGGTTGCAGTTTGTTGTGTAAAGACAGAAGGTACATAGGCATTCTCAGACCAAAGTTAGTTACATACTACTTACTATGTCACATGAAGTTGAGGAAGAGATCCAATCTGTGTCAGTAACACCACTTCAACTGTGTCACCTCGATGCTGGCAGGTTTCATCTTTAATGTGGTTTTGTAAAAAGATGATAAAATTTTATTTTGTATTTCTACATTGTCCAAGAGATCTTTAATAGCTACTTTAAAAAATTTTCTGTGGAAAAGTATTTTGTTGCCATGAATGTCTATTTTTATTTTATTATATTAAAAAATTATTCCATTTTCTTATCATATTGAAGTTTTATTTTACTTGATATGTGATTAAATTTTTAAGTGTCCCCCCCAACCACCATTCAAATTTGGGATGTTTCATTTTGTGGTTTTAATGTTTTTATGTATGTTCACCAATTTCATAAATATCTTCAAATCTTTGATGATCTCACTAAATTTTGTTTACTTTAACACTCTGGATTTGATAGGTGTGTGAATTTTGACTGGCCAAACCACTTACAATATTTTCTATTTCTGTTAAGTTCCTTTTTGAGATTATTTGAAATAACCTGTTTTTTCCATGTTTTATATCATCATTTTCTGCTGTGTGATTATTTTCTGTTGGAATGTCACTTGGCTCATTTTAGAGTTTTTAAAATATTAATTTTATGTGTTGTATTTCTTGCTTACCTTGTGAACAATTTTTAAGGTTTATTGTTGGACACCGTCATAGGAGAACATGTGCTATTGTAGTTTTTGACTTCATAGCTTAAAAACATTCTCTACTTTAGTTCCCAGAAAGAACTCAAAATATGATCTGTCTAAATAACAAGTGTCCTTGAAAGTCAAGTCTAGTCAAGAATGTTTGATAATTTCAGAATGGAATCTAAGTCTTTTAGCCCCTCCGGGTTTGCTATTTGAACCTCTATTATCATCTGTATTGCTGGATGGTATAATTTGGTTTCGGTAAGAAGTACTTCCTCTCAGGATGAAACTGGAAAGATAGATACATATGCTGAAAATTTCTTGTTAAGCTTTGTATAGTCAGCTTCTTTGCTATATTCACACACAGTTTTTTTACATATTCACTCATGGTTCATAGCTACCAAGCAACAGTCTCAATGCATTTATTCTTACATCTGTCTCCCAATGTTTCTTCCACGTCCATCTTCCTTTTTTACTCGATGTGTAGTTGGTGGCAAGATTGTGATTTCTATAGAGGCAATTGATATGCATTAATGGGTTAAAAATATTCTATTTATACTTTTCTTTTTTCTTCTTTTCTTTCTCTCTGTTTTTTTTTGTTTGTGTGTGTGTATGTTTGTGTGTGTCTTTGAGTAAAACAGAAAGACAAAATCTCCTAGGTAGAATTTTATTACACAAAATATTACACACAGTACTTGTTCTTTGTACACAAAGGACAATTAAGTTCTCAAACTCCTCCAAGAAAAAGTGCTACCTACCTCATTGCTGAGTCTCACTGTGGTCAGAGTCTCACTGTGGTCAGCTTCAAAGTCCTCCCCTTGGGAAGCTGTGCACTGATGCCAGCACCTAGTCCAGCCTTCGAAGCAATTTTGGAACTCTGTTTCTGGAATGGCCATCACAGCAGTCATCGTAGAGGTCTGAAAATTAAATTCTAACTTGCCATCATTCGCTTCTGTTGGCAGCACTGTAGAAACAGCTTTGTAAGGGTTCATAACCTTAGATAATCTTACAGCTGTGTTTATGTCTACGTGTGGCCGTGTCTTACTGAGTGGAATGCTGTCGTGTGCTTTTGTGCGTTTATGTGAGAATGTCGGATGCTTGAATTAGAGCAATAAAGAAACATTGGTAAATTTCTTGTTAAATTTGGCAAGAATAGAAGTAAAAATAGGAACATGCTAGTCCAAGTTTATGTGGCTAATGACATGAAGAAAATGTCAGTGTACAAATGGATTAAACATTTTTTGAGGAGAGATAAAGAAAGTGTCCTGATGAAGAGAGGTCAGAGCGGCCAGTAACAAGCAGAACTGATGAAAGCATTGCAAAAATTCACTGAATGATGCATCAAAATTGTCAGCTGGCTATGAGAAGCATAGCAAATCAAGTAAACACCAGGAAAATCTTTTTTTTTTTTTTTTCTTTTTTATTAAATCATATCTGTGTACAATAATTCAGTCATGGGGTACAGTGAAAGGGCTTCAGATACAATCAGAGATATTTTCATCAACCTGATTGTGATAGCATTCAAGAGACTTTCTCATTACTTTAACACCAGGAAAATCTTAAGGGAAAATCTTAGCTAAGAACTCACCAGCTCTTGCATCATGACAATGCACCAGCTCACACGGCACAATCTGTGACGGAGTTTTCAGCCAGTAAACACATACCTGCATTGGAACACCTTCCCTACTCACCTGATCTGACCCCCAGTATTTTTTCTTTACAAGAAGACAATGGAAATACAAGGAAGACATTTTTAATGACGTTCAGGATATCAAGAGTAATACAACAACATCTCTGATGGACATTCCAGAAAAACAAATTCCAAAATTTCTTTGAAGTGTAGAGGAGGTGCTGGCATTGGTGCACAGCTTCCCAAGGGGAGTACTTCAATGATGGCCATAGTGAATATTCAGCAACGAGGTGCATAGCACTTTTTCTAGGATGAGTTTGGGAATTTCATTCTATGACCTTATAACCTTATATGTTAGATTTTTGTCTATTCCACTGTACTATTTCCTAAGAGTCAGTACAAAAGAACTAGACCAAATAGAATAAACACAACATAAATGGCTTTGGTTCAGTAAGCTCAACTATTCTATACTTTGAAAAGTATATAAATAAAAATCCGTGAGGTTATATGTGATAAAGATGTCAGGAATGGATTATACAGATGTTTTTCTTTTGTCAACAACATTTTAATACATGCAAACACACAGAACTAAACCTATATACCCTTAAAAATAAAAATGCATCATTCAATGAATTTTTGCAATGTTTTCATCAGTTATGCTTACATTTGTTCATCTTAAATTTGTAATAAATTCGCAGTGTTGCATGACTGACTGACATCCATAAATCCCACCAGTCTATTATTAAAGAGTCTAATGGCAATTTGAAGCCAACAAGTGACACAATTAAATGCCAACCCAAAGTGTGAAAATCTGTTTCCTAATAAACAGAGAATGATGATATATGGAGGTTTCAAAATGAATTATTATAAAGTTATAAAGATATTCATCATTTTAGATTCTGCTAAATGAGAATAAAGGAAATTGATGTACTATAATTCTGAAAATAAGAAAAGAATATTATTTTCAAAACTTACAGATAAAACAAAATGCACGGTGTAGGTCCTTTGATAATTAGCAGCATCGTACATCAAAAATGCTTCATAACTATTTGTTCTCTGAATAAGAGCCTGTCACTTACAAGTTTTTGTTTACTAGATGATTATAATCACAGTAAAACATCCTAACCCACTTTATTATGATAAAACACTTTGGTTTACAAAATCAATAAGCAAATGTGTTTTTCTTCACAGTAGTCCTAAGAAGAGACAAGTGTAATTTGAGACATTCATCCAGCAAGTTAGAGTTTAGTCAATCTAGTCACTCAGTGAGCATCCCAGGCTCTAGAAGCCTGTTTATGGTCCTGTGAAGGTTGCAAACGTAGGCAATTGGCCACTTACTTTCTTAATGCAAGGATAACCACAGGGTACCTTCAACATCTCAAAAATCATTAGAATAAAAAACAGGCTTTAAACAAAACAAACGAAACATAATGGATTTTTATTTAAAGCAAGAGAGTATTTTTTTAAGTCTCTGGCATTATTGATTAACATTCCTTTACTAATACATAAAATTAAATGTTTCTGGTGATATAATTGAATAGAAGAAAGTAGCCGTTAAGAACTCTGTTAGTTTTTATCTCATTAAAGTTTTGGATTGTCTAACAAAATAATATAAGATTTCAATCAATTCTTCATTGATTTTTGAACTAGTAAGTCTATGTTTTTTTGTTCATGTTACCATCGTAACTAGTAGACATAATTTTACTTTACTGATTGATAATTGTTGTTTGTTAGCAGACAGATGTACATTTAAATACCAGCTGCTGTCAGTTACTAAACAGCTGACTATCATTATCACTGTTTCCTTTCTGATGGTAGATAAAGAGAAACTATAAGCTATCTATAAGTAAAATATATTTATTTGCAATGTAAGTATACTGAGGTCAAGAATCAAACCTGCAAAATTATTTTCAAAGCAAAAAAGTAGTTGTTAGAGTAAGAATTCATTAACATTGTTTATGAAGTTCATTGTTTTTAAGAACCACAAATAAATGTTTTTTTGTTTGTTTGTTTTGTTTTTGAGACAGAGTCTCACTCTGTTGCCCTTGGTAGAGTGGTATGGCATTGCAGCTCACAGCAACCTCAAACTCTTGGGCTTAAGCTTCTCTTGCCTGAGTCTCCCAAGCAGCTGGGACTACAGGCACCTGCCACAATGCCCGGCTATTTCTTCTTGCAGTTGTCATCTTGTTTAGTAGGCCCAGGCTGGGTCCAAACCTGCCAGGCTTGGTGTATATGGCTGGCTGGCACTGAATCCACAAATAAATGTTTGTTAAAAAATTGGATAGCATCATGACATTGAGTGTCTTTTTTTTTTTTTTTTTTTTAGACAGAGTCTCACTTTTTCACCCTTGGTAGAATGCTGTGGCATCACAGCTCACAGCAACCTCAAACACTTTGGCTTAAGTGATTCTCTTGCCTCAGCCTCCCAAGCAGCTGGGACTACAGGTGCCCGCCACAATGCCTGGCTATTTTGTTGTTGCATTTGTCATTGTTGTTTTAGCTGGCCCAGGCCGGGTTCGAACGTGCTAGCCTTGGTGCACGTGGCTGGCGCCCTGTCCACTGAGCTACGGTCATGGCCGCCAGTGTCTTTCAAACAACAATACACAAGTAAAATTTATGGTGATGCTTTACAGATTCTAATACAGGAAGATTTACATAGATGGAAATTGTTTATGTCCCTAAAGAACAAATATTTAACAAGAGGATATGAGCGTTATTAAAATACATAACGGTAATGAGAACTTTCATTTAAGAGTCATTTAGAAAATGTTGGCCCTCCTGTGTTTCCCTGTGTGTATTAACTCTGATAATTTTAAAATGTAACTACATCAAGAGTTCGCACTATTTAGGCTGGAATAATGATGGCAACTCAATTTGCAGTAGTGGAAATGACATGACTAGAAAAGTAAAGTATTATTTAGGTCTTTGATATTTACTGCTGATTTTCTAAATTACAGAGCTGGAATTTGATTTGACATCTTTTTAAACTGTGAAATGTCTAAGATGTCACCTTCTATGAATAGATATAGGGGCACTGTCTGTGTGTCTGTACGTGTATATATAAACACACACAAAACTACACACACTAACAGAAACAGACCTCAGGATCAAGAATCAGAACATTTTTTACCCACAAAGCAGCTTTCATATTTTCTTATGCCCCAATTCCTGGTGTGGGTACACAGGAGGGCCAGAGCATAGAAAGGGGTTTGTACAACAGGAGGACACCAAAAGTTTGAGCCTTGGAGATTGTTTAAGACATGTGGCAAAGCAGTCTGTCTTTTCTTGTTTAGAGAGAAAGGATGACAGTATAACCTTTGCTTTGAAATATAAATGAATGTTGTCTGAGGAGAGAGTAAGGCTTCTACTTTGTCCACCCACCCCCAAATTAAACAAATGGCTAAGGAGATAACTTTCTAAATTTCTAAAAGGATCTTATTTTTTAATATGCCAAATCAATTGCCTTTTAACTCAGATTGCCAGATTTTTTTTTTTTTAATCAGAAAATCCTAATCATGCAGATGTGAGAAAATACTGCTGAACAAAGTTCTCAACAGTTGTACCCTTGCTTCTGTGTGGTCGGACTTCTGGCCGATTTTCCATTTATGTAACACTGAAATGACCGTTCTGATCAAGGTGAATGATGGGGCTAGGAACAAGTCTATTCCATTTGACTAATAAAGCACTTGATTAACATCATCAGCAGAGGGACTCAGAGCAGCAGGATGAAGCAAACCTGCAGTAGTCTTTGCAGCTCTATTATCTGTTGAGGAACCAGCCCCAAACTTCACAGCAGTTGTTTCTCATGCATGGCAGAGATGGGAGAATGAAGGAAAGTGAAAAGACAGACACAAATTTAAAGGTGTTTTTTTTTGCGGGGAGGGGCTGGGGCTGGGTTTGAACCCACCACCTCCAGTATGTGGGGCTGGTGCCTTACTCCTTTGAGCCATAGGCGCTGCCCAAATTTAGTTTTAAGACTAGCATGGGCTAAGGGATCTTTGCTCCTTATTGTGAGACTTCCGCAAAGACTGAGATCTTTATATTTATTTCATACATCTAGTAGGGGAAGGCCAAAATCCTTATGTCATAATTCTTGCTGAGTTTGCATTCCCCAGTTAAACTGTGTTTCAAACTAGCTGCATTAATTAGACTGATTTACCTTTTACTGTTATTGCTCTAAGTTATTTTTGATCTTAATACAAACAGAATATGGAACAGGGAGCCCAGTCTAGGAGCAGAGCACCGAAGAAGACCCCAATTAGGCCATGCACACAAATCGCAGGAGTGACAATGAACTTGCAAGAAAACTTATGCTGAGACAGACTGACGCTTCTGACCATACCAAGCACAGAAGAAAGGAGACATTCTTCTCCTTATCTACTCTGGAGCAACTCTTGCTCTCATTAAGGAGGCATAAATATTCTGCATTCCCTAACCCCCCAAAAGCACTCACTCTCCCTGAGAGGGCAGCCCTGCCCTGAGAAGCCTTGTCTACTCAGCGACCTCTGCAGAGGAGGGAGTCACGCTGCGGGAGGAGTGAAAGTTCAGCAAGCCAGCCTCCAGAGTCTGAAAGGGGCATTTTGCACCAGGCTTTGCGTTCCTCTGATCCACTTCTCTCCTGTCTCTGTTCCCTTTCACCCATCATCTGCAATCATTTTCTTAATTTAATTCCTAACTTACGTATAACTAATAACTGAATATTGGTTTTAAGCTTATTAAATCATTATTACTAGCAATGCAAGCACATCAAGATATGACTCTTCCTTAAGTACCCACATATGCACCCGCAATGATCTAGCTAATCAATAAATCCTGTAAACTGTCAATGCCCGTTACTAAGCCAGGTGACATTCCCCTTAAATTTCTGTACGGACTTTCCTACCTGGATCAAGGTATTAATTCAGGAATGGCAGGAGTGAATGAACTGTGAGAATAAAAATGACATTTGTATTATAGATTCTTGCCTTTTTAAACTTGATGATAATTAATGTTCAAATGTTTAATTAATGCCCAATTTTTTAAACTCATAATCCATGTAAATGTCAACCCCCAAATATGAAATTTATGATAGCGTATTTATAAGCTTTAATCACAGAGTATATATACTACGTTTCCCTTACTTTTAAATCTACCATAAGCCTTTTTCTATCTCCCACTTGTACTAAAGGGATAAATCTTATCGTATCTTTTCCTTTATATGGTTTTATATTTCTACCACATTTCTGAAACGTCAGTAGTTCTAAAACAGATGTGGTATGGAAAAATTGGAAATTTCTCTATCTGGCAGTAGGGGAAATTGCTGAAAAGGGTTTGAAGCAGGATGTTTTCAAGACTTTGATTAGATCCACTCTTCCACTACTTCTGCACAATATTAGTACAGAAAATTGCTCTCAAGTCTCCCCACTTCCACTGGCTTCCTAAAAATACAGAGGCAAGGTCTGTATTTTCAGATTGTCTAAACCTATCTGGCATTTTTATCTTCAAGTATAGCCTTTCAGAAATCAACTCAGGTAGGAGGAAACCAGGGTGTGGAGTTATGTTCTTTCCAGCAGCTAAGATTCTTTGTCTCTTTTTAATAAAGCTTTTGCTCACTTCTCAAAGGACTTTTACTATAATTTGGTTGGGTCATCTGGTTGTTTACCGTTTATCTTCCTTCTTTAGAGGGCAAACTTTAAGATTTTAATGTTTTTTGAAACTGAATGGCCAAATTTCTCATATATCAAACACATTTTTTCCTGTCACGGTAAAAGTTTAGATTGCCTAAATTTGCTGTTTAAGAACCAAATTAAAATATGAAGATTTTGTCTCATTTTCCACTTATTCTTGATTTTTGCTTTGCTCACTTGCTCTTGAGAGCAGAGAAGTGTAAAAACTCCCTTGGTCATGAGTAAACAAGAAAAGGACTTCCGACAATTCTTTATACATTTTTGTGTGTGGAGGAAGTATGCACATTGGTTAAGTCTTAGAACTTTAGCTATTTATTTACTTTGGATATATTTTGTCATGATTTTTGTGTTTCTTTTTCCACTCACCACATATGGTAATATAATTGGGAAAAATGTCTAAATATTGTAATGGTAGAAAACGGGGTGTTTTCCAAAAAAGTCATAATTTGACACTGAAATTTAAATTCATTGTGCCTCTATTATGTATAAGGACAATTATATAAATACATTTTTGAAATTTCAATGAATTAAGCACTGTAATCTTCATTTTTCAGAAAGGGTTAGAGTAGCTTAGAGGAGTTAAATAACTTGACCACATTTAGATAACTTTGTTTAAACACAAACTCCATTCTCTTTCCATTCTGTAACATTTGTTTTAATCCTTCCTAAATCATATAAAATATCTACTACACATAGCATTTATTATTTTATGTGTGCTATCTTCATAACTCCTTATAACAAATTTATTAAGTGGCAGAGTAATTTGGTTGAAAAACTGACTCCTTTGTATTACAATCCAAGGTATCCTATCCTTTATCAACCAAATGTCGATTTAATTCCAAGGAAACATTTAACCTTTAAAAATCCACTTAACCTTTGACCTATACAAAATACTGACAGATTTGCAGAATTTAGCATGGAAAAAAATCAAAGCCTGGGCCAGGTGTGGTGGTTCATGCCTGTAATCCCAGCACTCTGGGAGATGGAGGCTGCAGATGTGAGCTCATGAGTTAGATCAGCCTGAGATAGAGTGAGACCCCACCTCTAAACATAGCCAAGATTATGGTGGGTGCCAGTAATGTCTGTTACTCAGAAGGCTGAGGCAAGAGAATCTCTTGAACCCAGGAGTCTGAGGTTGCGGTGAGCTATGATGCCACAGCTTTCTACTGGGGACAACAAAGTGAGACTGTCTCAGAAAAGAAGAGAGGAGAGGAGAGGAGAGGAGAGGGGAAGGGAGGGGAGAGGAGAGGAGAGAATGGGAGGGGAGAAGAGAGG